>JAVSCE010004838.1:600000-776592 GCA_032199065.1 Smutsia gigantea
TAAAGGAGCTTCTGTTTAGGGTGTGGCCTATGTCCATGCACAACAGACCCATGGGCTCTGGCTCTGGGCCCCTGGGGTCTTCCCAGGGAGCTGGCTAGTGCTCAACTCCCACCAGGGAGGCCTGCAGGTCCCTTGGAGGGAGAATAGACAGACCTTTACTATGTGCCTGGCGGAGCCCTGGCCCACAGCAGGGCCATACGCAGTCAGCCTTCACCAAAGGGCAGAAAGAAAAATAAATTAGGCTTAACTGCCAGGCACATCTTTGAATCTGATCGCCACAGAGCACAGATTAGCCAGTGAACGCTGGTGGGGGTCAGGGGCCTGTCCACTGCCGTGACGCTGGGCTATGTTTCCAGATCGCAGGAGTGTTGGGCCCCGTCAGCTCCCGCATCACAGGGCTGGTGCCTGCCTGGGTGGCTTCTGGGCTCTGATGAGGTCACAGCGTAACATGGGTGCGAGGTGAGCAACAAAGAATGCAGCCAGCTTTGCCCTTAACTTCTATTTCCTCCGTTGCTGGTAAGAAAGACCTTGATCAGCAGACAGCAATGCCGTTGCCCTGCGTAGAGCCCCTCCTCCGGGGTCCCCTCCTCTGGGGCTGTGCCCACCGCAGGGCCACACTGGGGCCCCCTGTGGCGTGAAGAGTGTGCATAGCGACCCTACACCCCCACAACACATGTGCCCCAGCCCCCTGCTGTGTGGGCAGAAAGATCCCTAAGTTGGCAGGATGGGCCCAGGCAGTCTCGGGGAGACACCCACACATGCCGTGTCTTCCCAGGCGCAGGGCCGGGACGAGCACCCTGGTTTATTTCTATGCCCATGGGCCTCATGATGACGAAAAACGCAGCTCAGGGTGGAACGTTCGGCTGTGATGTGTATGTTTTGGATAACAGAACAGCCCTCAGATTCATCTTTCCCAAAGTAGGGGAGGGGACAGCAAAGCTGTTGAGGTGGGGGCCGCATGACTTTCAAAGTGCCCCATTTTGGTCCCTGGGAGTGGGGATCTGAGCCGTGTCCCTGGAGGTCCTGTGTCCCTCCGTGTGGTCTGACCCCAGCCTGCGTCTGCCGGAGGGCACCGAGGGGAAGGCGGCAGACCGGCACTGCGGACTGGGAGGAGGGGCTCCCTCCCTCGGGGGCAATGTGGGGCTTGTTTTGCATTTCAATGGGTTTTTATTAATCCACCTGCACACACAAAAATTCTCTGTGCACAGGGCATAATTTAAGCAGCTTCAGAAATAAAAGAACAGCCATTATTGTTACTCTCAATATACAGATGTTTGTGGCCCTGGCCCCCATCCCCACACTGTCTACAGTGACAACGTAAATGGGACTTGTCTTCTCACCGGCTCCGAAGGGCTTTTGTGTTCCCCGACAGCAGCCTATTATGATGTCACACAGTGGGACAGTAATAGCCACCCCCCACCCCGAAGTCTCACCGCAGACAATGCAAAGAGCATGTGGAGTGCCGGCGGGGAGGGAGGCGGGGGAGGAGGCAGGACCCTGAGGGGGAGAGAGCTCCTCGTCAGGACCCAGCGCTGGGGTGGCTCCACCTCCTGTCCTGGTGCCCAGGTCTCCCCCAGGGCGGCGCGGCAAACACTGGCTGTGTCCACTCAGCAGCTGCGGGGCTGGTGGAGACCCTCAGAGGAGAAAGCCTTGTTCTCTCCGTGCACACAGGGAAGATTTGCTGAAATTAAACCTCCTAGGATGGTTACAAAGCCTCATGGCGAACTGCAGGAGAAGGGATCTCAACCCCACGAGGGCAGTGAGGGCTGTGGGGATCGCAAGGGGTCTGCCAGCACCTGACCGAGTGTGGCCAACCTGTGGTGCCATCAGCAATGGCAAGAGTGTGTCCATGGCTTCCGGACCCTAGACGACAGCCTCAAATCAACCCCATTTTTATGTGCTGACAGCCAAAAGGAAGAAGATAAACATAAGAAACACCATTTACAATAACATCAAAGCATGAACTCTACCAGAATAAACATAACAAACAAAAGTCACTCACTTACAGGGAAACACTGCACACTCCAATGAGGAGGAAAGGCCTGTGTGCAGAGAAGCCACGTGCCTGGACTGAAAGGGTCATGCCGTGGAGCCGACCATCTTCCTAGTTCATCTGTAGATTCAGATCAATGGCAGGAAAACTCCCCGGGGAAGGTGTGTGTGTGTGTGTGTGTGTGTGTGTGTGTGTCAGAGAGAGAGAGGGAGAGGCAGGGGTTTTATCAGCTGACCCTAAAATGTTTATAGAAGCACAAAAAGCCAGGAATAGCCCACACCTCCCTGCAGACAGGCAGATGACAAGTCCCGTTAGGAAGCCACAGGTGTTGAGTGGGGGGGCTTGTGTCTGGGGGTGCAAGGGGACGGTGCAAAGAGGGCAGGCTGGGTGAGCACATGCCCACGTGGACGCTGCAGGTGGGACCCAGGGAGATGACTTGCAGATCACTGTGGGAAGGTTGGATTCTTTGAAACTGGTGCCCACATGGAAAAAATAAATTAATCTCTTCCTCTCACATGCATCAACTCCAGGTGGAAGATAAACCTAAATGAAGAGAAAATATAGAACATTTAGGATTGATAGAGAAAACCATCTAATGACCTCAGGGTAGGGAAGGATTTCTTAAACAAGATCCCCAAATCATCTACATTAAAACAAGCAATTTTGTTCATCAGAAGACACCAGAGAGTGGAGATGTAATTCATAACATCACAAAGAACTCAAAACCAGAATATGAGATCTGCAGGGCAGTAGGAAAAGACAGCTCCATAGAGAAATGGGCAAAATGTTTGAATAGATGCCCCACCAAGAGGGAGCCCGTGGCTCACAGACACACCAAGATGCCCCCTCCTCACGTGGGTGACCCAAGCAAACACTGCTGGGGTGCATCACCTGCCACCTCTCCTGCCCCAAAGGTGCAGGCAGCTGGAGGGTGGCTGCACGTCCGTGTCCAGGAGCAAAGCTGTGTGTCCAGCGCCCTGGAAGCTCGCTGGGCATCCACCCTCCATGCCAGGGATGTTACTGTGCCACAAGGCGGGCAAGCAGCTGCCGCACATGCCTACACGGACAACTTTAGGCTGTGTGCGGTGAGAGAAGTGTGTGGAGTGAGTCCATTTAAAGGGAGCTCAAAACTGGCAGAATTTAAACATTTCATTAGGAGGCATATAAATGTGGTAAGACCATAAAAGGAAGTGGGGTTCCAGGCATTTCACTTCTGGGAGTGCCCCCCAAATAAATGAAAGCAGGGGCTTGAGCAGAGATCGGCTCACCATGTTCCCACAGGGCGGCAGCAGCTCCCTGTCCACGGGCACAGCCACACCGTGGAGCGCTGGTCCCCTTCACAAGGAGGAAACTGCGACACACACAGTGGGTGGGCCCCACGGACGGAGGGCGGAGATAAGCCAGGCAGTAAGGGACAGACACTGTGTGATTCCGCATGTGAGGCGCCGAATCCAATCTCAGATCAGCAGACTAGGATGTGGGGGTGGGCGCTGGGCCGGGAGGGGGTGGGGACAGTGTCAATTTGGGAAGATGAGAAAGTTCTGGAGGCGATGGCAGGGATGGCCACAAACAATATGAATTTATTAATACTGCTGAACTTGGGGATCTCCTCACTGCCTGGGGAGCTTTAAGGGTTCGGGTACCCTGGCATCAGGCTCTAAAGAGCTTGGAGTATCTGTTCACAGTGCCAGTTTGGGGGGCACCCGCTTGGTTTCCCCAGGATTGCCCACAGCCCAGGGATGCACCTTGTGGAGTGGCAGGTGAGGAACAGGGCTCCAGGCCTTGAACCGGCCCTGCTCCCAGCAGAGCTGGGCTCTTCCCGCCTGCCCTGTGTTACTATGTATTTAAAAAGGCAAATAAGTTAACTCCTCCCCAGACTTGCGAAGGGTCCCTCCTCTGTTAGCCTCTCAGTTACACGGAGTCTCATTCTCATCACACAGAGCCCTATCCATTAAACACAAAACCAACTTCCCACCAGCAAAGACCCCGAGGAGCAGGGGAGGACCCCGAGAAGGTGGCTCTGACCTGGGGAGATGAACAGAAAGTCTGCTGGGGTTGCAGTCACGTTTACGTGACCGTCCAGTGCAGGGGGCCACCCTCAGTGAGGCCAGGACAAGGCCATGAGGCCGGACAGGGCACAATGCACCCAGGGCAGGGAGTGCCTGTGTGAGCTGGCTCGGACCCCACTGAGTCTGTGGCCTCAGACTGGAGAGGCAGGGCCGGCGGGGGTGCCTTGCAGCCCATTGCTGATTGCTCACCAGAGCCAGAACGAGTCTCAGCTGCCTGCTGTCCGTGCATAGTCCTCCCTGTTGGTCTAAAGGGGAGGAGGGAGCCCACCGGCAGAGCAGGGAGTGCAAGTCTGTGGCAGCCATTGAGGAAATGTGCATACCCCTCCCCTAAACCTAAGGGCTCTGCCAGGCCTCCCTGCCCAGAGCTTTACTGCACCCACGTGGCCCCCACTGTCTGAGACCCCACCCCACCCCACGGGTGGGCTGGGCCTCCCCTTTTAGGACGGACTCCCTGATGCCCCACGGCTTCATGCTGACCATGCCCTGTGGCAAAGAAACACCCCGACTGTGCCCCATGTGTGGCCCGGCTGCCGGACCTAGCCCTCCTCCCTCTCCTGCACCCCAAGTGCTCAGGCCACCAGTTGCCCCACTGTTTGCTCACCCCTCCTTCGGTCCTCTGAGCTGCTTTGGAAACGGCCCCTGGTGACACGCCCCTCCATCCCCATCCTGGGGCCTGACAGACACAGGCAGGTGTGGGGCAAAGGGCGCCAGAGTTATCAAGGAAGGCTCTCTGGAGGCAGAGGCGCGTGAGCTGAAGGGGATGGTGGGTCAGAGCAGCTCCCACGGGAGTGGAGGGAGAGAGTCCTAGCCGGAGGGAGCAGCGGGTGCAGCGGCCCTGGGGTGGGAAGGGGCCCCTGGAGAGCCCAGGACACCAGGGAGCATCCCACAGAAAGCTGAAGGGCCTGGACCCCTACGCTACCCCTCTGAGGCCGCCGTCACGCCGAGGCTCTGTCCTGCCGGAAAGCCAGGTTGCCCCTGCTGTCCCGTCACCACGCCCGAAGCCACATCCCACCTCTGGGAGATGCCGAGGGATGTGGTCACGCACGGAAGGCTTTCATGAAGGCGAGGGAGTTGCTGGCACACGGGCCCCAAGGTGCTGAGTACATTAAGGGAGAGGTTTGTGCATGAGAACAGCTTGATTGTGTCCCACCAGGACCCAATGGTGGGGTGGGGGCAGGGGGGCGGGTCTGCGTGCTCCCAAATCCCCTGCAGGACCCAGGACAGCCTGGGTCCCACAGCCAGGTGCTGCGGGTGGGGTGGGGCCTGGCTCTGCATCGCCCGTTGCCGAGAGGAGGGTGCGTGACTATGCAGGTGAGGATGCGTGAATATGCACATGAGGACACGTGAGTGTTTGTGACTATGGAGATGAGGGCTCATGAATATGGTGATAAACTTGTGAATATGGAGATGAGGGTGTGTGAATATTTGTGACAGTGGAGACGGAGCTCATGAATATGGAGATGAGAGTCATGAATATGGAGGAGGGACTTGTGACTGTAGAGGTAGGGACTCATAAATACAGAGACGGGGACTTGTGAATGTGGAGATAAGGGTGTGTGAACATCCGTGACTATGGAGATTGGGCTTTTGAATATGGAGGTGAAGGTGTGTGAGTATGCATGGACAAACCCCCCACATACCCAGGTCACTGGAGCATTTGCTCATCCATTCCTTGATCCCGTCTGTAGGGGGGGACACTCCATTTTTCACCTCAGAAATGAGGGGCTGGCCCTGCCCAGGGATCAGGCATGGTAGGAGCAGCGCTGTCTGCCAGCCACAGTCCTGGCACTGCCCCCCTGCACGTCGGCCTCTTCGCTCAGCAGGCGGTGCACACCGATGGCTCCAGTCCAGGCTGACCCTGAAAGGGGCAGCTCCCTGACCCCTGGCCTGAGGGGAGCAAGATGCCCTCCCCTGAACGGGCTTCCTTCTGGGAGCTCCTGGTGCAGGACTGTGAGATGTGGGGACAGCCCAGACGGCCACCCCTCCCGCCGGGAGCTCAGAGTCACCTTCCTGTCCTTCAGAGGACAGTGTCAAGGCAGGGCCAGCGAGGTGACATGCGGCTCTGCCCCTTGGCCCACATGGTGCCCATGGACAGTGGGTGGTGCTGGAGCAGGGAGGGGCGTGTGGCTGGACAGTGCCGTGAGGATGGGGAGAGGGTTAGCCTGGACAAGCAGACAGGAAAGACCAAGCCAGTGGAGGCCCCTGACCCCCTTCCTCCGGGTGTGGGGGCTGGGGACCGGGAAGGGGAAGTCAGGGAGCATCTGTCCCAGGGACTCTTCCACATGTCGGGCAGGGACCAGGGTGATAAGGTGTGTCCCCGCCTGCTGAGAGCAGCACAGGCAAGGCCACCCCGGGGAGGAGACCCAGCTGTGCTGAGCTGGGCTCGCCTTGGATTGGGGGCTGGCTGGGCTGCAGACAGAGCCCCCAGTCCACCCTGGCAGGGGAGGCCCTCGGCTGGGGGGGCCACAGGCAGGGCTGATGTGCCATCTGACTGTCCATCTGCAGCATCGTGTCCTGGCCGCGTCCATGCACTGTGTGCTTGTGCCTGGGAGAGTCAGTGGGGCTCTGCCGCCCTCTCTGGGCTGAGACGTGCTGGCCAGCCTGCTGGGCTCCCTGTGGGAGGGGCCGTGGCTCATCCCCACATGGCTCATGTGCCAGCTCTGCGCACCCAAATCACAGGGCTTGTGACGGGACCTTGGTTGGGGACAGGCACCGCCGTAGATAAGTGTGCCAAAATGCCAGGAAGGAGGAGGGGCTTGAGGAGACACGGAGCAGGCGCTGCCTGACCGAAATGCACTGATTTCATCTCTGAGTCTCTGGGCGAAGGTGTGGCTTCTGCTGGCGAAGGCTGCCAGCCAAGCCCTGGGCAGCAGCTCAAGTGCAGGCCCCCCGTTAGGTTGGATTTCAGAGAAACATCAGGCATGTTTTTAGGGGTAGGATGCCTCGTGCAACATTTGGGTACCTCCTGCCAAACACTATTTGTTGTTTTCTGGGAATTTAAACTTATCTGGACAACCCACATTTTCATTCACTAAATCTGGCTGATGCGATGTTGGAAAAGGCCTGTTAGCTTGTGCCTCAGTTTACCCCCAGGGTAAGGCTCCAAGCTGGGCCCATGGCCATGGGTGTGGCCCTGGGCTCTGCTGGTGGGCCTGGAACCTTCTGGGCCAGACCAGGACCCCATCTGGGCTGCATGCAGTTGTGTGCATGGATTGTGAGCGCAAGACCAGACAGCCGGACCCTCTGTCTCTGTGTTGGTGACAGAAGAGATGCCATGCTGGTGAGTTCTCCCCCTCCCTATACACAGAGCGTGTGCACACAGTGTGGCAAAGCATTGATGTCCTCATCCTAACCTCACACATACGACTGTGTGACCTCATGTGGCAGAAGGGACTTGGCAGGTGTGATTAGGACCTTGAGTTGGGATATGGCCCTGGATTATGCGGTGGCCAGATGTGGTCACAGCATCCTTATGGGGGAGGGGAGGCAGGAGGTTAGAGGACACCTGAGGATGGAGCAGAGGCTGGACCCAGTGACTTGGTGCCATGAGCCGCGGAGCATCGCCTCAGGCAGCTGGAAGGCATGATTCTCTGCAGGAGCCCATAGGGGTCAGGGCACAGGCCAGCTTGTGGCCTCCAGACCAAAGCAACGGGCACCTCTGGTGGCAACCCTGAGTTTGTAGTGACCCATCACAGCAGCCTTCCCAGGACCCCCGCCTCCCCAGTTCACCAAGAGAGCTGAGAGGGCCGTTCAGGCTGATGGATGACTTGCACGGTTTTGGCTGACAGGCCCGCCTGCCTGTGTCTTTCTGTCATTAACTCTGCAGCACTCGTTGATTATGGAGGGAAATGGTGGGATGTAAATCTGGGCCAGGTTTTCACTGGCTTCCATGTCACCCCATCCCATAAACATGACAGCTCCGGTTCCCCCGTTACTGAAGTGGGGTCTCCCTCTCCCGATGCCTTTAAACACACCTGTGAGCTCACAGGGCTCACAGGTGCTGCACACACAGGTGCCCATATATATGTGTGCGTGCATACACAGTGGACATGCATGCACGTGCGCTGTGCACACAGATGCACGCACTACATGTGTACATACACTCAGGCTTCCAGAGGTGTGCAAGGCCAGCCGGCAGCTCCTTACACATAATGAGCATCTGATTGAGGGTTGCCGTCAAAATACAGTCAAACAAACATGCTTATAACTCCCCAGCCCTGGACGGTGCTCTGCCCTGCCTGTGGCTCACGGTGAGAAAGCATTAGCTCCAGACACGGAGCAGTGAGCGGCTCCGCTGTGTGTGAGGATGGCTCACTGAGGTGCTGAAGGCGTCTTGTGATCAGTTAAGAGGCAGCGGTTTCACTAAAATGGAATCTGTGTGATTTGGGTGTTTCACCAGGATTCTGGGCACTGAAATCGTTCAGGTTGTCGCTTTTGGCCCCGTTACTGGGGCGGAGCAGACACACAGGCTGGCCCGGCTCTCCTTAGCACAGGAGAGGTTCGGTGGGTGACAGCGCCCTCCACGCAAGCCAGCCAGCACCGAAGCCACTTCAGACTCAGGCCTTTCCCTGAAGAGCAGGAGCCCCACCCTGTAGCATGAAGCCCCAGCAGGCCCTCAGCCAAACGGAACCTGAGGGGCAAAGCCCTCTCTCTGGGCTCTGTGTGTGCACGTCTGGTTGTGCATGTGAATACACAGCAAGTGAACCTGTGTGTGTGTGTGCACACCTGTGAACCTTTGGCTAGAGGAGGGGCTCCTGAAGGAGAAGGTGTGACGCTTGAGTCACAGCGGACACGGCCACTAGGCAGCAGGGTCCTCAGGAAGGAGCCCAGCCTGCCACTCAGCCTGAGCTCTGGGCCCCCCCAGTGGCTGCTCCCCCGTCTAGTTTGCCGAAGCAAGGAGGACACAACCCCGTCCTGCCCACAGGCCACCTTGAGGAAGCCACCTTGTGGCAGGAGAGCTCTGAGCAGCCGGTCCTGTGGCCCTGGGCCTCCCGAGGCCCCTGCTGACATGCAGCCCAGCCTCTGTCTTTGGACACCTCAGAGGTCGGGACGGGCCATGGTCAGGAGTGAGCACGCAGACTGTCCTCAGGGACAAGGGTGGCCCTGGAGCTGCCAGTGGGAACCTGCCCCTGGCGACTGGCCTGAAGGCCCAAGGGCCTGTCCGTTTAGGGTTGCCCCTGCCCTTTGAGGGCCTCTTGGTGCCCAGCCAGGGACAAGGAGTGGTCTCTGTTCAGAGTGGGCTGCCCTCCCCTCTGGTCCTGCCCCAGCTACTGGAAGCCCAAGGCGGTGCCACCCCCTGCCCATAGCCCCCCACCCAAAGCAGATGTGGGAAAACCATACCTCTGCTCCAAATGGCACACTGTGGGCAGGAGAGGTGGAGACTCACGGCAGGGCGGGGACAGTTTCCCGGAGACTCATGAAGCTCATGCGGGGGACATTGTGCCAAGAAATAAAGATGTGCCACCGAGACCAGCCAAGTGGGTCGGCCCTTGAGCCCTGACACCCCAACAGATGGGCCTCAGCAGGACCAGTGGCAACGGTGTCCACAGGGTGGTTTTGTCCGGCTCTCTGGAGGGGAGTGAGGGCAGGATGAGAGTCCTTCCGAGGTGAGCAGAGGACTTGGGAGTGAGGACACCCTCCCTCAGCCAGGACAGTGGCTAGTGGGGCTGGGACGTTCTCCTGACTGCTGGCATCCTGGGGGACAGCACAGGTAGGGCCACCCAGTGAGGTCTACCCAGTGCAGCGTCGGAGCATTGAGAATGGGCCGAAGCTGGGCGCCAGGACTGGAATGATGGGCACTGGGGTCAGAGTGCAAGAAGCTCATCTGGGTGGATATTTAGGATTGGAATCTCGGGGATTTTGAGTGAGGCTGGAGGCCGCACGGGGCTGGGTGACAGGCAATGGGCAGGACCTTGTTGGGGGACAGCCAGAGGTGAAGTGAAGGTAGGGTGGGGGGCTTGGTATGAGAAGCAGGTGCAGCCTCCATCAGCTTGAGGCTGCTAGGTGCAGAGCAGGTGGGAGTGTGTGGACGGCAGGGCAGGACAGAGCAGCAGACAGTGTGGCCGAGTGGTCACGAGCACAGACCATAGGACAGCTGGATCCAAAGTCTACTCAAGGTTGCTGTGCAGCCTTGGGAAAGTCACCCAACCTCTCTGAGCTGGTTCTCAGCAGGAAGTAGGCCAGCAGCCATGGAGACTTCGCTGCAAAGATGCTGCCGGCAACGTGTGAGGCGAGTCCCAGCAAAGCTCAGGCTCTGGGTGTCAGCGAAGGGCCGGGTGGGGGGCCCGTGGAGGACAGACAAGGCAAGTCACTCAGGGTCTCCTGTGCGTCACGGTGCCTGGCAGCTTTGCTCTGGGGAGTCCCATCTGGTTGTGGCTCTCACACCCACAAACTTGCTGCCACTGGACAAGGAGGCCTGTGGGCATCCCCTGGGGCACGTGGAGGATGAGCGAGACAGTGGCTTCCCAGGCTGGCCACGCTGGGTCCTGGCGGTCGCTCTCCCTGCATCCAGGAGCGGTGGGCAGCGAGGGCCACCGGTGGGCGTGGGCTGGAGCCACCGGGTGGTGGGTGGTGTAGGCCGGCACCCCCTACCTGCCAGGGTGCGTGCGCTGTCCGGCTGCGCCGGGGTTGTGACGGGCCCTGCGCCTCCTCCCGCCGAGGAGCGCTGTAGACGGCGCCACCGAGGAGCGGAGCCACTAATGAGGGTGGCGAGCAGGCGGCCGGGCCTGACAGCTCTGCGGCCGATCTGCCAGGAGGCCAACCAGGGAGATGGCTTTTTTTTAATTACTCTGTTAATTGATATAAAACAAAAAGGACGCAGATTAGTTGCATGCAATTAGCAAATTAATTCCCGGCAATCACAGACTTACTCACGGAGCGGCTTTGCAGTTGCGCGTTGGGCTCTGCGGCTTATTGATTGTGTTCCTCTGAGAGATTTATGGAGAAGGTGCTGAAGCTGGAATGTGGGAAGGCGGCAGAGGTGGGACCAGCCTGCGTAAGAGGGCACCACAGCCGACCCCGGCCTGCAGAAGGGCCACAGGGGTTCCCAGGTGCGCTGCCGCGCCCGCTCTGCCCTGGGTGTGTGCAGCCCCTCCTGGCTGGGCGAGCAGGCTGTGTGTGCGAGCCAGGGCGGGGGCACCTCCACAGTGCTGTTCTCTGGGATCCCGGATTTGCTGGTTTCCACCACACATCTCTGCTCAAAGGCTGGCGCCTCAGACGGGGCTGCTGCTCGGTATGGATGGCATGCGTGTGTGTTTGTGCGTGAATGTGTGTGTATGTGTGCATGTGTGCAGGCATGTGAAGTGCATGCAAAGGGGCAGAAGCAGCCTGGGACCTGGCCCAGCACCCTGCGTACCAGGGTGTCCCTCCCAGCAGGTGTAACAGGTGTGGGGTAAGCCACCCTCGAGTGGGGGTGAAAGGCAGAGATTACAGTGCATGGGCTGGTGGGGTGAGGTGCTCAGGGCCAGGTGGACACAGACTTTAACAGACCCTGAGCTTCCCGGCTGTGAGGCCTTAGGCGGCGGCTGCAGCGGCCCCCTCTCTGGGACACCGGTGAAGCCCTCCCAGGTGGCTTGGCCAGCAGGGGCGGCGGCCTGGCTTTGAGGGGTGGGCAGAACAGGTGTCTTTATCCCCGCCCTGGGTGAGGAGAGAGACCCTGAGAAGCTGTGGACCTGACCCGCCGCATGCTGACCTGAGGAGCCCCTCCTGCCGTCCATCCGGCACCCTGTGGTCAGAAGCCCCCACCAAGTCCCGCCTATGGTGCGGCTTCCATTTTGCCCCCACTGGGCCCTGCTCCCTTCAGTGCCAGCCTGAGCTCCCAGACCAGAGTCACAGGGGCCTCTGGGGCTCTCTGTCCACAGGCTGCTCAGTTCTCAGCTTGGGTTCCCTCTCCTGGGAAGCCCTCCCTGACTGGCTTCCCCTGCCAGGCTGAGTGGCACGTGTCCCGCCATCTCACAGGGCAAGGATAGCCCTCTGCTTGCCTCGGGTGGGTGTGTAAGGGGCTCTCCAGCCCTCACCTGGCTCCCTTGCTCAGACCCACCAGAGCCGCTGCTCTCCATTTGTGGGGTCTCATCCCTGAGAGTAAATTGGAACCCCAATCCCAACTGGGTTCCCCCCAACTCCCAAAAGCAACCCTGAGAGCCTGGTCTCTGCTCACAGTGGGTGCTGGCCTTCCTGCACAGGCCCACGGCTGGTAGGAAAGGGCAGGGGCTGAGGACAAGGCTCTGAACCCCTCTCCCTGCACGGGGCCCGGGAGGCGCCTCCAGCTGCCCCATGACTTGTTCTGACTGGAGCTGGGGCTGGGGGCAGGCAGGTCCTGCAGAGGATGGCTCCGGGCTCCATGCACGCGCGTCTCGCTCAGGGAGGGCTCCCTGTGCCTCTGTCACCAGGTGCCATCGTTCTTTAGGACAAACTCCAACTGAATTTGAACAAAGGAGGAAGACGGCCCTGCCTAGAGCCACTGGGACAGGGAAAAGACAATGGGCGACGTCCCTGGGCTTCCTTATTGCCTTCCAAGCACTCTGGAGGGAACATCGAAGGACAAGGGGGGACAAGTAAGGAAGAGAGAGGCTGGTCCTGAACAATCGTGGGTGCCCTGTCCTCTGTCCACTGCCTTCTCGATGTTGCGAAGGGGCTGGAAGAATGAACCTCTCCTCACAACATACACGGAAATTTATTCTAGATCACTTGCTGATCTCAACAAGAAAGGCAAAAACAGTAGAGCTTCTAGAATCAAACATAGAAGAGTATCTTCGTGGCTTCATGGAAGGAAACATTCCCTTAAACAGGACACAGAGCTAAGGAAAAGATGGAAAGCTTTACATTTAAGAACGTGCGTTCTGAAGTTGTCTGCAACACAAACCCGACAAAGGGGTTGTGTAGCATGTGTACAGGACGCCGCCGGCAAGCCAGGAGCCAGACACCCAGGGAGCCGAGTTGGACACTGAACAGGCAGTAGCCACCTGACAGCATGCCTCCCCAGAGGTTGGGGGAGAAGCCCTTTAAAACAGATGTCATCCAGTGGGAGATGTCAGTAGATGTTAAATTCAGATTTTCATAGGGTGGTTACTTAGAACAGGACACACCAGGGTCCGGCCAGGCCAGAACTTATTGTGAGGGTCCCGTCACGACTTCCTGGAAGTGGGCATGTGCAAGGAGGTTGCACCTGAGAAGCCAGCACCAGGGGAAACTCCCGCCCGCCAACACCGCCTCGGTGTCTTCTGTGGCCAAGGGTCTGACCAGGTGGAGCCAGTGTGCGACCAGGTCAGCCCCTGGGAGCCCCTGTCCTCGCAGCCCAAGGCCAGGAATCTTCTACCTTAGAAGATGTCAGGGCCTTAGCAAGATGCTCAGAGCCCAAGACTCAGGAGGCAGGCCCGGCCCCCTGTTAGCCCCTTACTGACTGGGAACCCAACCCCTCCCCTCCTTGTCCTGGTTGTGGCAGAACGCAGCTCGGTCACAAGGTCTGTGGGCTGGGGGCTGCCAAGAGGTGGGGCCGGCACCCACCAAACTCTCCCCTGCAGACCATCTTGTTCTGCGCATCCCTGGCCCGCCTGATCTTTGTCGGGAGCGGTGGCTCTGACTGGCCACCGTCCTGGGCTTGGAGTACCATTAATCATGGTGAACTCATCAGGCATTTCACAGGGGGCCTGGGTAGTCAACTCAGTATCAATTACAGTGAAATCAAGTGACAGTTGTGATGGCCTGTGGGTGGAGCTCTGAGCCACGTCTGCCTCCCAGAGTTAATGGCCAGAGGCCAGACCGCAGGGCCCGCTCCCAGGCAGGCACCGCCTGACGGCAGGACACCAGGCCTAAGCCAGTCCTGGTCCCGGTCTCTGAGGCAGCAGCTGGCTGGGGTTCACCTGGGTGGGCAGGGAGAGTCCCAGTCGCGGCCCACTCATTCCTGCCACACCACCTGGGAGCCACGGGAAACAAGCCCTCTGCCTCAGAAGCTGTACCCCGCAGTGCGCTCCGGGGGCTCTCAGGCACACTGAGTGGGAGGAGGCCGGCCTCATGGAGAGAACCAGGGCCTGTCTGGGCTCTGCTCGCACCTCCGCCTGTGACCCCCCCCCCAGGTCCCCGTGCTGCCCCCTGAGGAGGCCGGGGTGATAAACACGTGGTGCTCTGTCAGACTGTGCAGTTCTGTCGACCTCTGCACCTGAGGGCCCTCCCGGGACGGGTCTGCCCAGGGACCGTGCCTGGTCTGTGCTGGTTGTGAGCCGGGCGGCCAAGGCAGCGGCCGTAGAAGGGCACTCGAGTCATAACTGCCCCTGGTGGTGCTTCTGGGTGATCCTGCAATCAACCGTGGAAAACAGGATTTGTGTAATTTGAAATTTGAGGAAAATCTCTAAATACTTTGATTTTGATAGAAACTGTTTCCACTGCTGACATGTGTCTACACCTATAATTTCAGTTGATAAATTGCTGTAATTTCTCCTCCATTTCATGTTCTTTCAAACATTAATTGTCAGTTGCCTGGTAAGACACTACAGAAAAGAGCGGGTAGAACAATGCCCAGGCAAGCGTGTGGCACCTGTCCAGGGCAGTCGTGGGGCCCACAGGTGCGCTTGGACGCCTGGGCTGCGGTGGAGATTACCTGCCGGGACCCTTCACCCTAGCCTGCAGCCTGACGGAGTGGTGTCGTGAGCCCAGATGGCTGACACCTGAGCCACAGCCACTGTCACCTGGACACCTGTGTGCACACATACTCACTCACTGGCGGTGGGGTGTGTGTGTGCAAAAGAAATTAGCATCCAGCCTGAGACACCCCAGCATCTGAGGGCGACTTACAGCCCTGCCTTCCAGCGACCCCGTGGAGCCACACCCTGACTCCTGCTCCTACAGCACGGCTGGGCCCGGGTCCGCCTCCCAGACCCGTGGGCCTGAGCTCTTCCTGCGAGTCAGCCCTTGTGCGAGATGCAGCCTGGTGGTCAGGGCTTGGCTACCTGCTGGAAGGACCAGCAGCCCCTGTCCTCTGGCCACCCTTCCCTGCAAGCCTGTGCTACATCCGAAACCTCCTCAGGGGTCCCAGTGGTCTCACCCACACTGCTGGGTTAGCTAAGAAACAAACAAGACTATGCCTGGCCACCCCTACATGCAGGTGGTTCCTGCACCTTCAAGGTCAGCCCCACTGAACACCTGCCTTGGCCAGGTCAGGACACCTTCCTGGGCTAGGATGGCCCCTCTCCTACCTGTGACCTGTGGGCAGTTACCACCACAGGCAAGTGAAGCAGCGGTCTGGCCTGCCGGGTGTCCTGAGCACAAAGGGCAGAGGAGACCCCGGGCCCTGCCCCTGGGTGCCTGTGGCGTCTTCTCACTCTTTAATTAACTCCCTGTGCTCAATTTTTCCAGGCCTTTTGGCAATGTTTGCCAAGGAGAAAAACGTATTAGGGAAACAGGCGGTGGGTGGAGACTAATGCAACACCCCTCTAGCAAGGTGCCCGCCACTCCCCAGCCTGGAGCATCCTCACCCACTCAGCTGGAAAGCTCAACAGGGTTGGATCCCAGGCCCTGTCCCCCACCCAAGGTGTGCCTGGGGTCTCACATCTCTGCAGACACCTCCCCCATTAATGCCCTCCCCACCAGCTCTGTTCTATGCCTGCTCCGCAAAGACCCCCCACCCTGCTAAAACAAAGACCACCCTTACCAGGTGTCACATGGAGTTGCCAAATTACTCTATCAATTTATTATTCATGATGAAAAATTATTCTAATAACATTTTCCATGCTTTTAATATTCCAAAGACGAGCTGTTTAAAGCCCCTTCCTGCGGCCCTGCTCTTGGTGAGAGCCAATCTATTTTTAACAAAGTGTATTGAAATTAAAATCTAATCATGTGCAATATGCTGCATGTAAAAAAAAGCTTTCAAAGAGTCTGTGTGCCACAGGCCGCCCAGGAGGAGGCGGGGGCCCCTCTGCTAATGGGGAATCTCTAGGGTCCGGCCGTCTCCTCACTGGGGACGGGCCAGGTGGGCTCCTCCTCCCTCTCCCCTGTGTCTGGTAGGCCTCAGAGCTCGGCTCTGGGCAGGGATGTGCGCAGACCTCAGGGCAGGTGCTGACACCGGAGCGTGGCTCCTGGATGGGCCCCCTGGCCTCGCTGGTGGTCCGGGTCCCACCTCCTCCCTCTGACTGCCTTCCTGTGGTGGTCCTTGGCCTCCCCCAGCACACACTGCAGCCCTAGGTGGCCAGAGTCCTCCAGCCCCACATCTCTCTGCTCATAGCATTTTCACCCCTGCAAGGGAGCCCGTGATGGGGAAGCTGGTCAGGCCCAGTCGCCTCCTCCACCCTCCAGTCCCCAAACCTCTCGTCCCAGATGCCCCCCCACATGGTTTCTGCGCTGGGGTGACCCCAGGCCTTGCTGTGGGGTTTGTAATGCCTCCAAGTAGGCTGATTTGTACCAGAGACCCAGAATCCACAGTCTGCAGGTGTGACTTCCCAAAATCCCTACCTGTTTTTATTCCCCACCTGGGGGGAAGCCTGGGCTTTTTTCTACTAAATCACCAGTCCCGGGGCCACTGGCGTGTCCCCGACATAAAAGAGGTGGTTAGTCTAATTTAGAGCAGGGTCAGCCTCCCTCCCCATCCTTCTCATTGGCTGATCCAGGGCAGCTCTGGCATGCACCTGCCACCACGGAGTGGCCAAGTGACCCCAGGGGCCAGCCCACCTCGCCTTCCTGCTCTGAGCTTAATTAACCTCAGGCGCAGAGGAGGGACACAGGACGAGCCTGGACATGGCGTCTCTGGTGGGGACATGAGCTTGCAGAGGGAGAAGGACTGGCCTGGAGGGACATCAGCCTCTGTTTACCAGTGGGGGCGGCTCCAGAAGGTTGTATGGCCCCCCAGGCAGCATGAGTCCAGCCTTCAGGGTGAGCCCACGAGCAGCCCCTGGGGGCCACCTAACATGCGGGTCATCGGCCCAGGGAGACTGAGGAAGGTCTTCCGCTTCCGTGGCAGCCACGTCCTCAGGGCTCCGGGGACTCCCTGTGAGGTCCAGTCAGTCACGGGCGGTTCAGAGGAGCGCTCCGCCCCTCGGCACTGAGTACGTTCAATGCAGTCACAACGTCCAGTGTGTATCAGAAGGAGCTCAGCCAGTGTACCCATCCCTGGGTCACGTGAGTCATTTTCAATTCCGTATACTGGTGGTTGTAGTCAGTAGTCCCCCCTCTAGAGCAGGGCCAGCAGCTGTTTCTGTGAGAGGCCAGACAGTATGTGTTTCACACAGACTCGGCTGCAGGGTGCTGTGGACAACATGCACGTGATGGGATACCAATAAAACTTTATTTATAAAAGCAGGCAGTGGGCCAGTATGGCCTGGTGGTGGCGTCTGGTGGTTCTCACCCAGGCAATTTGCAATGTCTGCAGTATCTCTAGTTGTAGCTACACGTACCATGGAGAGGGTGCCACTGGAGTCTAGGGATGGGGGACAGGGGTTCTGCTAAAATCCACAGCACCCAGGATGCCCACAGAGAACCGTGTGCCCAAGATTTCTGTGTGCCGAGGCTGAGAAACCCTGGCTGAGAGTCCCGTGTCTGGGGAGAGACAATGACAGGGGTCCAGGGAGCTGTGTCATATCATAGAGGTGGCCTTGGGCACATCTCTCCAAGTCCGTCTCAGTCCGGGAGGGTGGAGTACAGGCTGAATGAAGGCCAGGGGTCCGAGTTGGGGTGCCCGCGTGGTCACAGACGCACGGGCAGTTCCTGGTCCACAGATGGGGGGATTCCGCTGTGTCCACACATGGTGGAGAGAGGGTCCCGTGTCTGCCTCCTCTTATAAGGACACTGATCCCATCACGGGGGCCCCACACTCATGACCCAACCCCTCCATAGGCCCACCTCCTAACGCCATCACATTAGGGCATCACCATACGAATGTGGGGACACTCAGCACATGCAAGGCCTCTCACTGGCCACTGCACTCGGGGCCCTGCACTGCCCCACCCTGGTGTGGGGTCCCAGGGCAGGAGGGATGTTAGTGCCTGAGTGAGCGGACAGGTGGGCCCACAAACATCTGCCTGCCGAGAGCCCATGACTGTCCAGGCACCGGGTGGGACAGTGAACACACACAGGTACCTTCTGGGCCATCAGGCCGCTGCCACGGGTGGGTGAAAGCCTGGGAGGTCCTGGTGAGTAGAGGCTGTGCCCCCTCCTCTGGCCGGCAGCCAGTTCTGCCACTGTCCCAGGGCATCAGGAAGAGAACGACTTTCTTGGAAAACTGGCCCCACCCAGCGGGGTCCGCCGGGTCTCCCACGCCTCCCACGCCTCCCACGCCTCCCCAGGCAAACAGCACTGCTCCCAGCGTCTGGCTGCGCGCAGGGAAGGTAAGGTGGTTCTGGGACTGGATGCCTGGAAGCACACCGTGCCAGACCAGCCGCTCCTTCTGACGCACGATCACGAGGCAGTAACGACTCATGCTGTCCGGTACCTGCGCATCCTACAGGTCACGGGAATATTTTACCTGGAGTTAGCATGTGAATCGGTGTGTAATTACCCTGCACAATTGTTCGACTTCACAGTAGCGCTTTAATTTGCAAAGCAAAGGGGAGCCCCATCACCCTGCGATCACGGGGCATCGCTAATCAATTTCTGTGTGGAGCTCACAGACCAGAGTTTGCCCATGTACACGCCCTGACGTGCGCCTTTTGGGGTGCCTGGCTGGCCATCACCGCCCAGGCTGGACGAGCTCCGGCCCTGCTGCAGCCGGTCACTGCCAGCCTCCCTCAGCCCTCCTGGTCACGGGGCCCAAAGCCAGCGTCCTGTCTCGCCACTTGTTCAACTCACATCTGGAGCCCAGGACTCTGAAACACATTCCTGTAGAGGGAGTCCCTGCTTGGAGCCCGCTCGTGCCAGGCGCTGGTCCGAGAGCTTTCTGGCTGCACTTCCATCCTCGCCAGGACCTGTGTGAGGGACTGGGTCCCCTGTGTGTGGGTGAGGAAGCTGAGCCCCAGACGGGGCCCGCTGTGGGGTCCCCCTTCACTGCTTCAGGGGCAGGTGCGGCAGCTATCAGCACAGAAATTGCTGGGGAGGCAGAGAAACAGGGGTGCTGGCCCAGCCCCTACCAGAAGAAAAGGTGTTCATGAAAGCACAGTGCAGAGAGGGGGCTCCTCCAGAAAGACCCCCACACCCACTGTGTGGCGAGTTTTGGAATGGGCCATGCACATGCTTCATACAGTGTGTGTACATGGGCAGACATGTGTGACCCACGTGCACACTCAGAACCATGTCTCCTGTGGACACAGGCCTTGATAATAAGCAGACACCTACCCATCGGGATGTGCAGGCCCCTGGGTCCCACTTTAGCTCAGCCTGAAGGCCAGTGCGGCTGCCTCCTGGTAAGGAGCGGGTGGGCCACAGGCGCTGGGGACCCTCCCTGCGCAGGGCTGGGAAGAGATCTGTTCCTGCCGTACCTGAGCACCCTGAAGTCTCAGCATGTCTTCCCTTCTGACCCATCAGTGAGACGAGATGGACCCTCAGTTTACCTGACAGCGCGTCCTGGGCTCCACACCCCTCCACCCCACCACGGTCCCTGTGCATCTCACCACCCTGGACACGGAAGACTTTGTCCCCTCTTTTGGTCTCTGAACGTCAACCCCTCCCTTTTCAGCTGCCCACCCCAGGTCATGCCTCTATGCCTCCTGTAAATGGGGCTGTGTGCAGGGGCCTGTTTAACATGAACAGAAACGGCTCCCTGGGTGAGCAGCTGCGGGCCCTGGACGTGGCCTGAGACCAGCCCCCACCTCGAGCTACCTCCCTGAGCTATTCCTGAGGTCAGGCGGTTCTGAGGCTGGGCCTCAGCTCTGCCCAGGAGAGGCCAAGGTTGGGCATCACATTGTCCCCAACCCAGACCAAATAAAGGGATTCTCTTCAGACAGGATGAGTTTTCAGTTTGCAAAGCAGAGAGAACTGCTGAGGGGTGTCTCAGGGCCAGCCCCTCTGGGGCTCTGAGGGAGGCTCTGTCCCTGGCTCTGGACACTGCTGGCACTGCTCGGTGCTCCTAGACATGTGGATGCCCGTCTCTGCCTCCATCCTCACACGGCCTTCTCGCTGCACATCTCTGTGTCTCCTTTGCTCCTAAGGATACTGGTTGCTGGATTAGGGTCCACCCCACTCCAGTGAGGCTTCGTCCTAACAGTCACATCTGCAAAGACCCTATTTCCAAAAAGGTTACATTCTTCAGTCTTGGAAGGGACCTCGATCTGGGGGCACTGTTTGGCCCAGTACATGGGATTTCTTGGCACTGCCCTGTGGGGGTCAGGGTGACCCAGGGAAGGTGGGGTACACCACAGCCACAGCGGGGACCCCCGAGACCCTACAGGGAGCTCTGGAACCCCAACGACCTTCAGGGTCGCCCCAGTTGAGGGCACAGTCTTTGTTCCCACTGCGCCCCACCCCCATGCTGACAAGTCACTGGACGCAGGCTGATCCCAAGGGCCCAACTCTGGGAAAGGGGCGCGTCTGTGAGCCTTCAGCAGCCCCCTCCTCTCTGGGCCTCTCCCAGCCTCCCCAGTCTCTAGGGCACATTCCTCCATGGCCTGACCTGCAAACCTGGGGGACCTCAGGCTTGATCCTCAAACCACTTGCCTCCAGCCTTCTGGGTGGCCCAGGGTGGGACTCAGTCTGTGGAGCTGGCCACAGAGGGGCTTCCAGGAACCCTGGGAGCTCCTGGGCCTTGGACAGCATCTCCAGCACGGCCCGTCAAAGCCAAGCCCTGAGTCCCCTGGGGGCCCGCCATCTTCACAGTCCCCTGTCTCCATGCCTTCCTGTTGTTCAAACCCCACACTCAGCCAGGCCATGTTACTGCCCAGAGGCCCCCAGTGGGCTTCTGTCAATTTGGAGCAAGTTCTACATGGCTCTATGACTCTGGCCATGTCACCTCCCCAGCCCCACCTCCTGCCACTGTCCCCTCACCTCCTCTTGGCCCTGGACATGCCAGCACACTGCTGCCTCAGGTCCTTTGCACATGCTGCCCCTCCCTGCTCTCTGCTTACATCCACCTGCTTGTCTCCCCCTGTAACGTGAGCACCTGGAGGCAGCAGCTGGGTCTGCTTTGTGCCCAGAAGAGCAAGTTCTACCCTCTGGGGCCCACAGAGAAGAGGGTAGCTTCCCCAAGCACCACCCCTGCCCCAGAAAGGGGCCCCTGCTCCTCCCAAGACCTTTCCTCCTCGCCTGTGAACCTGGGGCTTGGAGCCGCTGGGAACAGCTCACTCCATTACAGACCAGCCTGCTGCTTTTGGGCTGAGTCGTGCCCACGGAGTTTGCCAATAGCCGTGGGGTGGCACAGTGCCGCAGCCCTCCTGGCCGCCCTCCCCTGTTGCTGGGGAAGGCCCACGCAGGCGACAGACCACATTCTGGTGTCCAGTAGCCCGGCTACCCGGCAGTGCTGACACTCGGAAGAATCTTGTTCTGACGCGTAAATTGAGAAAATCTGATACAGACACGTGCGGGGCCATGAACAGGAAACAGGAACCTGCACTCTGCCGAGCAGCCCGCTGGGCCTGCGGTGCCCGGGAACGCCCGACCCTGCCCCTGGCTCTGCACTCTTGGCCGTGTGGACTTGCTCAGTCAATCCACTAACTGCTGCTCCGAGCTTCCTCACACCGGTCAATCCCCTGGGTAAATGGTCCGCCCCATGGGGGGTCAGCCCCACAGCAGGGGGCGGGGCAGGCATTGCTAACTGGACACCTCCAAAGGTCAGGTGTGAGGGTGACGTCAGCAGGGCAGAGAGGTGCGGACACAGGCAGGAGGGGACCAGACTCCAGACAAATGTGCGTTTTACACTTTAATCAAAAAGATTCCTCTTCTGCCGTCTGGTGAAAGATGGAGGCTCGCAGGCCCTGTGCGTTTCCCTCCCAGGGAGGCAGGGGAGCAGCTGTCACTTCTGTCCTGTACTCACATGGGTCTGCTCTCTGGGTAGGGCCTTGCAGCGGCCTTAGTGCCCCGGTCCGTCCCCACTCCCCAAGGAGCTCAGAAATCCAGACACCTGTGGCATGGGAGCTGCCAGGTTTTCCCCATCTCTGTTGCTTGGCGAGGAACGGAGCTCACCTGTGCCACTCATTTCCCCTTGTGCTCAGTGGCCCCTCCACCTGGGGACTCATGGGCCTCCTTTGCACCCCTGGGCCCCTGGGCAGAAGGGACCCCAGGCTGTTGAAGTGGGGGACACCACAGCTGAGCCCCAGGCCTTGCTCTGGTATGAGAGGGCTGCAGAGTGCCTCCCAGCCGTGGTTCCCCTAGGCTGTGGGGAGGCGATGGAGGCCGGGCTTCCTGAACCGTGAGAGGAGGGGCCTGTCAGTGCTGTGTCCCCTGCCAGCCGGCAGGGCCTCTGGACATCAGAGGGGAGTGCTCGGCACAGGGCAAGGCCATGGGCTGGTGGCGGGGAGCTTGGCGAGTGGTGAGAAAGGGAGACTCAGGGCCATGGACGCGGTGGCCCAGCTGAGGCCTCTGGGCAGCGCCACAGCCTTCCTCCAGCTGTGAACCCAGAGGAGCGCTGGGCCCAGGAGTGGGCCCTCAGCCTGGAGTAGGTGTCGGGGCAGGGCACGCGTGATGGCTCCGGGTGCCGGACTCAGAAATAGAACTCTCTCAGTCCTAGAGACTCAGGGACCCTCCAGTGGAAGGAGTGGTTTCAGGGCTAAAAGCAAATCTGGAGGAGACAGTGAGGCCTGCTAAGGCCCCAGAAATGTGTGAGGTGGCACTTTTGACAGGGCACCCCATGGGTCTGACAGGTGAGCAGCCGATCCTGTCCTTACAACGGGACGTGGCGCGTGTCCCCCCGGGGCCTCAGGGGGGCCCGGGCAGAGGGCCCTGTCTCAGACAGGCTTGCAGTGTAGTTTCTGTCTTGCGGAAGGAACCCAGTGATGCCCGTAGATGACTCACATGATTCACAGAACTTGTTTCTGGAGGAACCATTGCCGGTGTGGGCTAACAAGGTAGGACGCAGAAAATGAGGCAGAAGGGAGGTGGGCCGAGGGCAGAGGGCAGAGGGTGAGGGAGCCCCCGTGTGCCCCTGGGGGCAGCGGTGTCCCCAGCAGTGAGCCCACGCCTGCCCCACCTCTGGACCAGGGGCAGATGGCTGTCACCTCAGTTCAGGTCACGGAGCTGCACTTGAAGAGCTGTGCCAGGGCAGAGGCTGACCCAGACTCACTTTGATGACAAGGTCCTGGACCCCAGCTCCAGCCCGATGCCCTGACCGCACGATCCTTGGGGTGCCTGCAGGGGACCAAGACCTCTTGCAGGTGGGAAGAGTGTGAATAATCTCTGGCCTGATGGTCTTAAAAGATTATCTGAAACTCTTCCCACTAAGACCTAAGGTGTTCTCCTCATACAGAGCCTGGGCTCTTGACTGCTCGGTCAATGGACTCTGGCGGAAGGGCACTGAGCCTGTCTCCAGGCTCAGGCCTTAGGACACCGGCAGTCCCGCTTCCTGTATCCAGGGACGCTCACCAGGGAATGTAGCCACCATCTGTGCAGAAGCCCAGACTTCCCACAGAGAGGCCTGAGTGGAGAGGAACCAGAGCTGGGAACCCCTAGCAGCCCTGGGGCTGGCTCCTGAGCAGTGGGTCCCCTGACCGAGGCCAGCTGCCAGCTACACCGTGGACAGAGACAGGCTGGCCCCCCCACGCCCAAACTGTGATTTCTCATCACAATCAATTATCATTTCTTGAGCCATTATATTTGGGGTAGTTGTTACACATCAGCAGATAGCCTGGGACAGCTCCCAGCCCCGGTGCATGTTAGCTGTTACGATGACCATTATCTTCAACAGCAGCATTAAAGACCTTGGTTTGGCAGAAGTTATCAATGTCCAGAGATCCAAGCACCCAAATAATATTCTAAATACCAGGGCTCTGAAACTCAACAAATGGACATTGAGAACAAAGGGCCTTGAATCATCTCTTTGGCTTTGAGAATGAGCTGTTGTGGCCTCAAGGTTTTGTGCTTCCTCCTTAAAAACAACAGGATCCGTGTCTTATTTGGGATTATCAGAGAGTGCACATTTTTCTCCTTGTCCCTAATTTCTTTGCCTAAAATGTAAAAGTGTAAATGTTGGAGCCTGATTGGGCCATTCAGTCTCTCTGGCTTGGCTTTTGAAAGTGGTTGAATGCAGTCGTTTAATTTTGGTTTGAGGTGGGTGTTCTCAGACGCCAGTCACGACCCCAGGAATTCGTCCAAGGATGCTGCGTTCTGTCCTGCTGCAACCACGTGGCAGATTTCAGGGCCTCCCACGCAAGAAGCCAGGGGCCTAGGGTTCCCCTCAGGTTTTAAATGTACCAGAGGCATTTGGGACCTTAAGACCCTCCCTCCCCCAGTTCAGGTGGGGAATGCACACCGCCAAGTCCCACATTCAGGTGGGACCCAGAGCTGCCTCTCCAGAGAGAGCCCCTGGATCAGGGCAGCCCTTTTCTGGGGTGCCCCCCACCCCCTGTCTGGGCCACCCCAGAGGCAGGCCCGCTCAGCTATTTCTAGGATGGCTTCCCTGGGGGACCCTTCTTGAACATCCCTCAAGCCCCAGTGCCCCATGCTATCTGAGGGTGTCATAGTCCCATCCTGGGCCCTCCCCCAAAGTGCCCCTAGACAGGAAACCCTGAGCAGCCAGGGAGAGCAGGCCCGTCCCCCCAGACCTTGTGGGCCTGCCCCCCTGGAGGCACCTGCTCCCCAGTCTGCAGCAGCCTCTCTGCCCAGCTTCAGGGGGCTGAGGGGACAACAAGGGCCCCCACTTGGAGCCTCTTGCACAGGGAGAGGTCAGCTGCCGGGAGCGCATGGCCAGGAGAATGGTGCGGCCATAAGGCGAGCAGCGGCACCGGGAGCATCATGCCCACTGATTAATCCCACCTCATTGCATTTCCTGCAGCTAATTTGTACTCAGGCTGATTTGATTAAACTCATTTCTATGCTAATGAATGTGTTTCCATTTGTTTTAGTGGCTGAAGGGAAAGGGCTTGATATTTACATATTTTGACGTTTATCAGAGAAATTGCAGCATCTGAATTAATTCCTCTCTAATTTATAAGTTTGTAGAAATGATTGCACGGTCAAGTGCTTCCTGCAGACTGCCCTGCCTCTTGAACGTCAAGCCCTGCCCAGTGTGGGGTCTGTGTGTGTGGGGCCCTCTCTGCTGATAAGCAGGTGCATTTGGGGGTACAGGACAAGCCCCAGCTTTCTTCCTTCAAAGCCAGAGCAGCGGGGTGGCCAGGAACTGGGCTAGTTCCCTTAAACCAGACTCATCCTGACTATGGACCTCAACCCCGCACGTATCCCTCTCCCTGGCCCCACAGGCCCTGCTCCGGCTCACTCCTCCAGTCCCGGGCCCCAGCTCACTCCAGGGCTTCTGCTCCCTGCTGACCAGGCCTCTCCCTCTCCCTCCCTGTGGGACCCAGCGCTGGGAGGGGTGGAAGACCTTCATGGGCAACCCACCTGTCTTGGGCAGAGCTTTCCACTCCAAGCCACCCTAGACTCCATCTGTCCCAGCCGGCAGTGCCTGGTGGGGGGTGGAGGGGTGTCGGTGGGCACGAGGCCAGCCCCTGCAGGGCCGGTGGGCATGGTGGCCCCCGCTCTGAGGGTCCAGGACCAGCCTCCAGCCTGAGCCTCCCTGGGGAAGTGTCCGTCAGTCCCTTGCAGCTCCGAGGAAAAGCCCCAGGGAGGAACGCAGACCAGGAATGACTGGACGACCGCCCAGGGCGGCAGAGGGGACACAGCTGGCAGAGAAGGAAGAGCCCTGGGGTCTGTGCTGGCCAGCGAGGGCGAGACACCCCCCTGCATACATAGCCAGGGGGCCGCGGGGCTGCGGAGACCGGCCCTCCAGCGGGGCGGGGCCGGGGCGGGGCCTCGGCGAAGCGTAGCACGTGGGTCGCTAGTTCTGCGCGGGACCTGCACGCGTGGGTCCCGCCCGACAGCAGAAAGAGCGCCTTCTTGGGATCACTCCGCAGGGAACCGGGACTTGGGGGCAGGTCGCTGCTCCCCTGAAGCGCCACCGGCTGTGACTCAGCGTCCTACCTTCCTGGTGCCTGTCCGCTCCCGCAGCGCCGGGAAGGGATTGGGGACGACAGCGCCGGGAAGGGAGGAAGGTGGGCTGGGGCGTCATGGGAACCCGAGCAAGAGGGCAGGGGTGGATGCTGGAGAACCCCCTGCCCACCCGCGGCCAAGATGGGAAAGGCCTGGGAAGGGGAGTGGGGGAGGGGCGGGGGGCAGGGAACGCGGGAGGGACGGATGGGGAGCGGGCTGCCCAGCTCACACAGGGGTACTCTCCTGGCGCCTCCCAGGAGGGCTCCAGGGCCCCCCAGGGTTTGGCACCTAGGCGTGCATCTGTACGCTGAGGCCTCAGTACATAAGCACTCGGATTCCAGCATGCCCAGAGCACCAGTTATGAAAATATGGGCTTCAGGCATTTGCAGTGAGCCCAGGAACGGTCGGCCTCCTTGCTGATTGCAGGCCCCTCTTTGCAATGGGCCAGTTGCTATCATTCCAGATTCTAGATCCTCAGGGTCTGCCCTGTTTGCATTTCTGCCTCCTGTCCTGAGTGCTGGTGGAGGGGACGCTGCTGGGGGGCACCGGTGCTTGTCCTGTATTCTCTCATGGCTGCCTCCGTGGGGACTGCCAGGACAGACTTGCCCGAATTCTGGGGCTCATCTGTGACATTCTGGCCCAAAGACTTCCAGATGCGCAGCCCCCACCCCCTCAGAAAGTGCCACCAGGACCTCTCTGCCCCATCCCTCCTTCCCATCCACTAGCTTCCCCACATGCCCCTGGAAGATGACAGGCCAGTCCCTGTTTTCCTGCTGGAATGCCGACCTTTCCTCAAGAAGGGAGCTGTGACTCCCACCCACCCTCCTCCTACAGGGGACCTTCCTGGGGAGATGTCAGTGAGCTTTGCAGTGGGAATCCCAGGCGGAGCTGCAGAGAAGGGAGATCAGTTGCCAGTTGCAGCCCGGAGCTGGCCACTGGGGCCCATGCCTCTCACTGGCCCAGGCCATCATGGTCCTGATGCGTGCTGCCACTGAGGGGGCCCATGAGCTCTGGCCCAGGGACCAGTGTACAAGGGGTCCCTGATAATGAAGCTGTTGTACAGATGGGGAAACTGAGAAATGAATAACGGCTCAGAAATAAGAGACTTACCCTCCCGGTTCCCCAGGGTCACACCCTCAGCCGTCCCATCTGTCCCACTCTGGGTGGCCTCCATCCCCAGCTGATGCACAGACCCAGGCCCCGCTCCCCACCTCCCTGCAGTGAGTCTGTCCCCACACAACAGCGAGGACCAGGAAGGAGTTCTGCGACAGGTAGGTGCTGGGTGCCTGCACGCGCTTGTCAAATGTGGCACTAAATGTGATGTAACAGAGCCGCGCTGACCAGCACGGGCTTGCATCTGCTCCCCGCCACGGGAGAAGTTCTGCATACGTGCAAAAGGCCTTGCATTGGTTTCAGAAAATGTGCGAGTGTTTGTTCAGTGAAATCTTCTGTTTCATTGAGTGGGATGGGGAATAGAGGGGGCTCCTTATTCAGCACAACTTGGCATCAGGATTGGTCACTGGGCCAGAGAATGCAGGCCTCCTCCTGGGTCTGGAGGGTTTGGGATTAAATAGAGAGGTGCCCAGGGTACATCTGCTCTGCCCACCTGCCTGAACCCCAGCTCAGTATTAGGAGAAACTCAGGTATTTCCAAATTGAGCTGGTGTTTGTCCAAGCCACTCAAGAGTTCTCTGCGGCTAGAGCACTGGGTCTTCAGAACCTTGGAGAGCGCCCTGACAGGCTCCCAGCACCGTGGACAGCAGGCCAGGCCCGCTGGGCCACCCCAGGAACTGGTGGGCACGGCTGGCCCTCTGCAGGCAGGAGATGAGGCAGGACGGCCGCAATCCTACAGCCAGGCAAGGATATACCTTGTGTCTCCCAAGAGCTGACTGTCCTCCAGGGGGCTTCTGGCACATGCCCCAATGAGTGATGACAGCTCAGCTCCCTCGGGGGAGCAGGAGCCTCTGCAGGCCAGGCATTTTAATTGGCCTCTAGCCAGAGGTTTTTTTAACAGCTTCTGAAGGGGAACAGACCCAGCCTCTCTTAGAAGCAGGGTGTAGATGCAGGAGCAGGGCTCTCATGCCCCCAGGGGCTGCCACTCACAGCAAAGGGCCACTCCCCTGGGTGGAAAGGGGCCTGGCCCTCCATCCCAGCCCCACACCATTCCTCCTGGATGATGCTGGCTCTGTGCCCCACAAGCCAGAGGAAGCGATGCCCATGTGGTGTGCCTGCGTGCAGAGGCTGCCTCCGTACTTTACTGATATGGTTTCTATGCCCACCATCACTCACAGCAGGACAGCCGAGGTCCTGACCTTTATGTTTTATGAATCCCAGCAGGTTTGTCCAAACACGGCTTGGCCTACTCCAGGCCCCACACGGAGGCCTGGGGACAAAGCTCCTCTGCTCCTCCTATCTCGGATTTGCAAGCCTCTCTCTTCTTCAGCAGGACCCTCATCAGTGCTCCACATGCATGAGCCTGGCACCGAGGGGCCATCAGGCTGGTTTCTCTGTCCACTCCCCATTCCTGTGCCAGGCCAAAGCAGGCGCCTGGTCACGAAAGGTTTGATTCGAGGGAACAGCCCAGTAGTGTTGGCCCAGGCGTCTGGGGGGGCTCTGCCTGGAGAGGTCTTCCCTCCCTGTTCAGCTCAAACACCAGCTCTCCCAGAGAGAAGGGACCCATGTCTGCATGTTCCGGGCCCCACCGGACCCAGTCCAGGCTGCCTGTGCGGCCAGCTCCCAGCACCAGAAGTCACACCATTTGTACTCAGTGTGCAAGCGCCTGTCTTTAGAATCCCTCTCCCACCCCAGATGGTGGTCCTTACTTCTGACCTCTACAAAACTCCCTCTTCCCTGGGAAAACCCATCAGTGACTCCCTAGGAGGGCAGAGGTGTGCAGGCCCTTTGGGGTAGGAAAGGGTTAAGGATCCGAGCCCTGCCCACCCTGGCCCACGGTTTCTGTGGAAATGTCCTGTTTTGCCTTCTTCCCCATGCTGCCCGCCCCAGGAGGTCTCAGGGTTTCTAGCTCCAGGAGCAGATGGTTTCAGTGGGGCAGGAAGTGGGGGCTTCTGCCTCCTGCCCTGGCTGCTGTGGGCAGGCGCTGGCTCCATTGCCCTTCCTCGGCCACGTGGGCCTCGGCACCAGGCGGGCAGGGGAGCGGGGAGGTGGCCGTGTGGGAGGGTGGGCCGGGAAACAGACGCAGGGAGGGGTGGTAGACAAAGACCTCACCAGCCCCGTGGCTGCCCTGGGCTCCACACTCGTCTCCTGCTCACAGAGCGGCCAGCACAGGCTAAGGACGCTGGTCAGTGCTTCCCAAAGGGCTGGGAGGGCAGCTCTCCTCCCTCCCGCCCACCCAATGCCCAGCTAGTTTGTTCAAGGATTAAATGGGTAAAGGAGGGGCTGTCTGTGCTGTCACTGGATCTTTCTAGATTGTAGCCTGGGGGCCGGAGCAGTGGAGGGCCGATGCCCCAGGGTCTCTTG
Source organism: Smutsia gigantea (assembly GCA_032199065.1). NCBI lineage: Eukaryota > Metazoa > Chordata > Mammalia > Pholidota > Manidae > Smutsia > Smutsia gigantea. The sequence continues at coordinate 629,523 of JAVSCE010004838.1, forward strand.
CTGTCCCTTGCCCAGGGCTGCACACCCCCCTCCTCCACCCAGGCACCCACCATGTACCCAGGTCCTCACCTTCATCTGCACCTTAACAGAAGGGCCTTGGCCTCAGCAGTGCTGGACAAAGGAGCCTGGGGAATGTTTCCCTGACCAGCGGTGCAACTCTTGTGCTGAGTGACCTCTAGCTCAGCACCTTAGCGTGGAGCATTATCCAACCAGAGAAAAAAATTTCTGAAACTGTCGTAAGGTCGAGCAGACATTGCGCACCTAGATACCAGAGCAGCGCCCAGGCCAGCGGCTGCTCCCGGCTCCCCCAGGTGTTCCTGTGGCCTGCATGGGTCATCACATGGGGCTCCCAGGGGGCCACTTCTGCACCAAAGGCTGGGAGAGCCCGTGAGCTGTGAGGACTGGGGGCTCTCAGCCCCGGGAGGGCCTGGGCCTATGCTCCCTCCCCAGAGAACCAAGCCACCGCCAATGGCACACACCATCCCAGACAAGAACCCATCCGGAATGAGGAGCTCAGACCAGGAGCAGGGATGCAGCTGCGCAGCCCCGACGGAGCGGAGCATCTCACAGCAGGAGCAGCTGGCCTCGTGCTCGCATCCTGGCGCGGGAGACCCCTCAGCTGCCTGCCATGTGCATAGCTAGGCCACAGCATCCGGCCCACTGCCCAAGAGCCCAGTGGGCTTGCAAGCTTCAGTAGCCACCAGGCCCAGAGGAAACCCAAATGAAACACAGAGGAGGCACAGAGCTGCTGGGTGAGGCAGAGTGGGCGGCCGTCCCCTCGGAGCTGCCTCTGCAGGGAGGAGGTGCTGCACTGGGCCTCTATTTGCGTCCATTCCCCGGCGTCCGCCTGGGTGGTGATGTCATCTTAGCATCTGAGATGACTGTTTTTAACCGTGAAAAACGAAGCTCATGATGAACAATAGTTTCTGAAATTATTTCAGTTCTGACGGTTTGGGGGAGAATTAGCTGCTTCACAGGAGACATAAGATTCTTGTTCTCCGTCTTCTCTTCAAGCTGACACCAGCCTCGGCTGGTCCTGGACAACAGAGGCAGATGGTGCTCCTCAGACACCTGTGGTGCTCCGAGGTTGGAGCAGAGGCCAGGCCGGGCAGTGTCACCTCCCATAGGCTGGGCCCAGGGCCCCGGCCACACCTGCGGCCAGCCATTCCCAAGGAGGGGACAGGGATCCACCTGCAAGCATGGGTGGACACGCTCACGGTGTCCGGGAGAGGTGCCACTGTGCAAGGTAGACTGAAACATGGCTTGGGTTCCACAGCTGCCCACCTCCTTCTGCTGGCCCCGAGGGCCCAGCTGAGCAGGGAGCCTGTGGGGACCTTTCCTGCTTGTGCAGATCCTCAGCATCTGCGAGCCGAGACGAACTCGTTCCCACTGAATTAGCTGCACTGTGTACAATCTCAAAGCATTCTTTCTAAATGACTATTTTAATTCTCTCAAATTGTGTGTGCGTCCCCCAGCGCCCACCAGCCACAGGGTCCTGCTTCATTAGGGTGAGTGCCACAGGCATGTGGAGCAGATCAGGAAGGCTGTGGGGTCAGCTTGCAAAACCAAATCTGACCCCAGAAACTGTTTCTGGACAGGACCTGATGGTGAAATGCCTTAGGTTCTGGGGAAGCCACATGAAAGTAAGAATCTAAAACCATTTCTCATAATCACTGTTAACGAGACCAAAGTGGGAGCCGAGGGCACATGCGAGCGAGTTCTGACATACGTAGTGTGTGGGTGCATCATCTGCCCCGCACCCAGCCCACCACGGCCCTGGCCGCAGGAGACCCACATGGAAGATGGGACGGGACGTGTCCGTATTGGGAACACCCACACCCAGCCCACCGCAGCCCTGGTCACAGGAGACCCACATGGAAGATGGGATGGGATGTGTCCATATTGGGAACACCCACACCCAGCCCACAGTGGCCCTGGCCGCAGGAGACCCACATGGAAGATGGGACGGGACATGTCCGTATTGGGAACACTGGCCTGCCCAGGACCCGTCTGTCCCGTGGGACCCCCACAGGTCTGGGCAAAAGCTGCAGCTGAGAACAAGTACCCCAGAGGCACTTGTCACTGTCATCCCAGCTGGTCCACCATTAAGTCAAGGTCATTCAGGGGCTCTGCTGAGCCCGCACTGGCAGCCTGTCCAGCGGTCTGCCCTGAAAACCTGGCAATGAAAACCAGTCAGGGGGGGACATACTGACCATCAGTGCCGCCCAGAGCAGGGACCCCAAAGAGGGTCAGAAAGACCAAGGAGGGAGAGAGCCAGACTCCGTCCGGGTGCGTGTGCCTGCCCACACTGCCCACGTTGCCCATGCTGCCCACACCTGCCCAGCATGCAGGGCTGAGGATCACCAGTCCCCTGGCCGACAGCACGTTCATCCCCAGAGGAGACCAGCACCCCTCCCACATGGAGTAGCCCTTCTCTGCCATGGGCACCCAGCACCCCCGTGCCAGCTGCTGCTGGCCACCCTCCTGCTCCAGCTGACCTGAGCTGAAGGGCCTCTGTGGCCTCCTCAGCAGAACAGAGCTGGACCAAGAGGCAGGTGGTCAGTGTAGCCTCTGCAAGCTTGTCACCACCCAAGCAGGTCAGGCTGCAGAGACTTCTACTCAGGGGAGGGGGTGATGGTGTGGTGACCCTGAGGTGGAGAGGCGGGGAGGCGTTTATATTCAGTCAACCAGGGGAGGCGCCACTGACCAGCCACGCTGACCCCAACTCAGCCACTGTTGGCTCAGAAAGGGGGTTCCATGCTGAGGACATGGCGTGAGCACTGTCAGTGCGTCTGAGCACACTCACACGTACAAACACAGGTGTACATATACATGTGCATAGCCCCTTATATGTAACCACACATGCCGAGCATGCACACGCACAAATATGAGAACACACGTGTGCACGTGTGTGCATATGCACCGACGTACACACACTCGTGTACACAGAGCCTACAGGGGCGTGCATGCACCCCCCCACTCGCACACATATGCACACATCAGGAGGAGGTGTTTGGTGGGGGCTGCCTCCGTGGGGTGCAGACCCCTTATCTCCTGCACGGAGCCCCCTCTCTGAAGCCATGTCTGAGTCGGCTTCCCTCTGGCCGCCAGTTGCCCAGGGCACAGGGTGGGGGTGCCCCCAAGCCACAGCCCCCCAGGGCCAGAGGGCAGCTGGCCCTTTCTCCCCCAGCCCCGGGCCTTAGCTGGGTTTGCAGATCTTGACAGGCTTTCCCGGAACTTCCTCCCAAGCTGGGCGGCAGCCTCGGCGAGAGGTTTCAGCTCAGGCTCCTCACCAGCAGCGTCCGGCGTGAAAAGACAATGTTTCCCCCTTTCCTGCGTGTTCTTCCCTCTTCACCAGAAGAACTCCTTGAATGGGAAAGAAGGTCACAGGAATATTTTGTCTCTCTGTGGTTAAGATGTCAGATCCTCCGCAGGGGAGGGTAACTTCACAAAAGAAATGACAAGAAGGTTAGGCCAGCGTCCCCGTCTGAGAGAGCGAGGGGGCACGGGGCGCCTGCCACCTCGGGCCTCTGTCCCACTGTTGGCCAGCACGCAGGTGCTGCTGCCCAAGGTCTGGGCAGGGGAAGGCTCCCTATTCCCCCGCGTGAATGATGAGCAGGAGTGAGCATGGGTGAGCGACAGCCGGGTCCCGTGGGACTGCCCGCTGGGTCCCGTGGTCCCTTGGGCCACGGTCACAAGGTCCTGTGGTCTCCTGGGCTGTGGCACCAGGCACTGGGCTGGGGTGGAGGGAGACCCCACCCTCCAGCTGCATTAGAGACAAAGGGCCCCGCTGGCCTCGGCCCCACATAGGATGGACTCGCCCGAGTAGACTTGCGAGCTGATGGCTGTCGCCCAGCTGCCGCTCTGCACAGGGCTCCAGCCTCTGGCCTTGGGGGGGAAATGGAGACTCAGAGACCCCGAAATGTAGGGGTCTCCAGCGAGGTGCCCCCTAAGCTGAGCAGCTGGTCCACTGCTGCCCTCTGCTGGCCATGCTGCCCACTGCGCTCTGGGCCGGGGGCGGGGAGAGGGAGGGGACCTCAGGCGCTTTGGGACGTGTCAGCTCCAGTTAGCGTCAGGAGCCGGTTGCCATGGCGATGGGAGGGCGGACTGAGGGGCTGCCGCCAGGGCCTTCTGGAAGGCTGGGAATGTGCCTCCTCCTTCGGTCGCGCCCTGCCTCCCCAGCAAGCCCTTGCAAACCCCCAGCCCAGGAGGGGGCCGGGGGCAGGGAGTGGGCTGGGGCGGAGACCTTGCTTGGGACGACGTCAGCAAACAGTCCTTTTTCCTCCCTGGGCTGCACCCCCAGCCACGTCCCCTCCAGAGGGATCCAGAGGACGCCCAGTGGTCCTGAGAGGCCGTCACTAGGGGCCAGTCACCAGGGCTCCCCTGCCTGGCTCACAGAGGGGTCGGGCTCAGCCAAAAGCAGAAGTTGGGGAGGCCCAAGGTGGAGCAGGGACCGCAAGGGCTCCCACGCCCGCACCTCTTCCTGGGGTGGCTGTGCGAGCACCCTGCAGGAATCGTGGGGCCGACCAGCTGGAGCAGCGCCCGCGCTGCCTGAAGGTAGGACCCCAGCCCGCAGCCGCACTGGTATGCAGCTCGCAGCCCCGGGGAGGGACGCTCCCGGCTTGCCCTGGGCCAGGCCGCAGCCTTTGGGGGCAGCCGTGGGGTCATACCCACCCCATCACCTGCCACCTGGCAAGGGGCAGGCAGCTGGGCTGGGTACCCAGACCTCGGGGTGGCACCAGGTGAGAGGCTCACAGGAATGCCCCCAGGTGTTTCTCCAACATGAAATTCTAGTTCTCTGGCTATTACTTCAGGAAAACAAACAAGAGTTGCTGGTTCTAAATCAGGTTATTTGTCTATGTAAATTAATATATCATATTCTCCCCCGAAATAGAATCATTTGTCTCTGGAGGAATCATATTAAGGACCAACATAGGGTGTAACTATATTCATTTGCATATGCAGAGATGTCTAATTATTCAACTCGCAATTAAAGGCTCATGTGTCAGCAAATGAGACTAATTAGATACATTTATCTATGATAATCAGCTTTTTACAAACAAAATAGATCCCCCTTCATTTTGCAGGGATGTGGAGGTGGGGAGAGCTCCCTGGAGGTGACCCCCCGCCTGGGGGAGGGGCCACAGCAGTGCCCTCGCTGCCCCCCCTGGACTGAGGCCACAGACAGCAGAGCCAGGCTGATGGAGGGGTGGCCCCCCACAGGAGGGTGTGCACATGGGATAGGAAAACCAAGCTCCCACTCCCTGCAGAAGCCTGCAGGGCGAGGGAAGGTCCCGCTGGAAAGTCAGGCCACTCTGGGAATCCTGCTCTGGCCAATGGGAGGGGCCTGCCTGAGGTCGCAGGAGACCCAGTGCTGGGATACTGAGGCCCTTCATCCCACCGGCATTGGCTGGCCACCACCCCAGCCCAGCTGTACCCCAGCCCTGGGTTTATGGGGATACAAGGGCCCAGGCTTCTCACCCTTCAGGGAGGTCTGAGACTCTAAGGGATTCATGTGGGGCTGAACCCCAGCTTCCCACCCCTGTGCTGTCTCTCCTCCCCTGCTGTCCCCCAGTGGCTGAGACCACTGTCCATTTTAACTCCAGGTCCCCCAGGCCACCCTGCTAGCACATGCTGTGTGTCCACATCAGCACCTCTGAGGCAAGACTGTCCATGCCCTCCGCACTCCTGGTGCCCTGCTTTCCTGGGAGGGCAGGCCCCGGGGCCAGCTGCAGCCGGGCCTGCCAGTGAGAACCCTCTGGGCATGCTCCATGCTGCGTGCACCCTGCCGAAGGCCTTGCCATTCACTGGCCTCCCTGTCTCATCCCCCTGGCCTTCTGGCGCTCCAGGGGTCACCTTCAAAATAACCAGCTTGTCCTCCTGCGGTGGGCTGAATGGAGCCCACTCAGATCTTCAGAGCGATACCTTATTTGGGACAAGGTCTCCAAAAGAGGTCATCCTGGACTCAGGTGGGGACTAATCCAGTGACGTGCCCTAAGACAAAAGCAGTCACAGAGAAAAGGCTAGGAAGGGGGCAGAGACGGGGACGTGTCTATGAGCCAAGCAAGGCCAGGGGTTGCCTGCGAGTGTCAGCAGAAGCTGGGAGGGTGGCCTGGGGCAGACCTCTGTCAGAGCCAGAGGACCCAGCAGCCTCCTGGTTTCCAGTGTTCTGCCTCTCTGTTGTTAAGCCTCCCAGATGGAAGCCACGTGTTATAGCAGCTTAACACCACTCCCAGCAGCCTCAGTCCTGCCCACAGGGGGCGCAGCCGTAGCCAGTTACAGGGTTTTTAGGCTAAACGAATTGAGTTGATGTGCAGCCTCTTTTATAGCTTTTGAGCACAAATATCATGAAATCACGGGCTGGACTTGCTAGTTTAATTTGTCCAGATACACAGTCAAAACAAACGTGTGCAACGTTGACAATGTTCCTTGGAGCTCTGGCCACCTGAAATCCCTGAGTGCTGCCCGTGCCAGACGTGCTGTCCACTGGCATGCAGAGGCAGCAGACAGGGCAAGCGGGGCGGGCAGCAGTGACATGGGTGAGGACAGTCAGGGCCAGGGGCCAGCAGACAGACGGCAGGTGCGAGGGCCCCTCTGAGTTCAGGCGGGGCGGGCAGGGTGCGGTAGGTGCTGCCCTGACTGACTCGGTGCAGCCTGGACTCCATGGAGTTCCCCCATGCTGTGGGAGGCAGGCTGCCAGAGATGGGGGTGTGGAGGCCACCCCAAGGCAGGACAAGCCTGGGGCAGTTCATGCCCAAGAGCCCACCTGGGATCCAGCTGAGGCCACACTTCCCTGTGACCCTCCTCACACTCCCCTCCCTCTCGAGGGGCCCTCTGAGCACATCTCAACAACCCCTATCCGCAAGTTTCCATCCAGGTCTGCTTCTAGGGAGCTGGCTTGAGAAGCTCTTGGACCTCCTTTCCTCTGCTCCAGCGACACGGGGCCAGAGAGAAGACCCCACACACCGAGCTTTTCCAGCCGCCCAGACCCCAGGCAGCAGGTGCCTCCCATGGCCCCCGACCCTGATGAGCAGGGCCTGTCAGGGCTCAGCTAGAACCCATGCTCTCAGAGAGCCCTGACCCTGGCAGGGCCCTCTCCCAGGTCTGGCCCCCCACCAACAGCCTGCTATGTGCCTGGCCCCATGGGGGACGCTGACACCCAAGAACTCCACAAACACACAAAGCGGGGTGCAGACAGACAGCTGCCCTCTGAGCCGCCTGCAGCAGCCGCCCCCACGGCTGAGGCCCTGCGGCGCTGACCAGTCATGGCGGGTGCTCTGGGGCGGCCGTGGCCGCCTGCTGGGCTTGAAGAACCAGGAGCCACCATGAGCAACCCTTCCTTCCCTCCCAGACTCCACTCCCGCCACCCCCAGTCTTTGTAGCGGCCTGTACCATTGCAGGTCCTCAGAGCCAGGTGTCCAGCGGGCCTGCAGTAAGGCCAGCCCTGCCCCCCAGGGGCCTGGCTTTCCTCTGCCCCGGGGCGAGGCAGAGTCACGGAGGAGGGAGAGCAGGATGGGTGGGGGAGGATGTGCGCAGGGCACCCTGGAGCCCATGCCCAGGCGGCCCTGCTGCCCGTGCCCAGGCGCGAAGCTGGCCAACACGCTTGGGCGAGACGCTGCCGCAGCAGGCCCCTGTGGAGCTGGCGGAAATCTAATCAGCCTGGCGTTCTGGAACCGAGTGTCCTAATTTCCCTGGCGCCCGAGGGACCCGAGTGTCTCTTTGCTGCGGCGGCTCCCGGTACCGCCTGGCCTCCTACCCTTGTTCCCCCAGCCGACCTTCGGCTGTTCAGACACGATGCACAGAGGAAACCCTGATCCTCCTCAGAGTTAACTAGGCCCAGCGTCAGGAAGGCACTTGGAACACGGCCCTGGGTAAGGGAACACAGCCCCAGGGTGAGCCCCTTGCGGGGCAGGGGGCAGCTGCCTCCTGCAGGAATAAACCCTAGAAGACCTCCCACCTCCCTGCCTGTCCGGGGCCAGGGCACGGACAACAGCCAGTGCTGACCGACTCACTGCCCAGCACCGCTCAGCCCCGAGGGGAACGACCTGGGCTGGAGCAGGGGTCACGGCAGGACCCAGGTGCCCTGGCCTGGGGGTCCTGGGAGGCCCACCTCTGTGGCTTCTGGGTATGTCTGGCCACAGCACCCTTCATGTTCTACTTTCTTCTATTCTATATTTATTTTATTTTATTTTAATTTTATATTTTATTTCATTTCATTTCATCATTTAATTTAATTTAATTTTTCAGGGGTGTTTATTTCCAGCCCTCCTGTAGGTCTCTGCCAGGGTCTCTGCTGGTGGTTGTGCCCTTCCTCTTCCCTCAGGGGCCTTGTAAGCCCAGGGATCCACTAACTGAAGGCTTCCCGCCTGTGGGCACCCGGCAGCCATGCCTCACCTGCCCCCTTGTCTTAGGCCCTGTGCACATGCCTCCACTGGTCCGCCAAGGCCACCCTGTCTCCCGGATCCTTCATGAACTCCTCTGTCATATTGTTCAAGCCCTACTGTGTGTTGGCCAGTGTTTAAGCTCTACTGACCAGCAGAGGATAAAGCCGCAGAGAAGCTACTGGGCGCAGGGCATCTGCAGGGCTGGCAGATATGCACACCTGGGCCCCCTCGGTGCCAGAGGAGGAGTGGCGAGCAAGGGGTGGGTGCAGCGTTTGGGGACAGCCTGAGAAAGGGGCACCTGGAGGCCCCGAGGAAGTGGAGAACCCAGGCAGAGGGGACGTGGGACCAAAGGAGCTGGCTCGTGGGCACAGGGTCCCTGTCAGGAAGGCCATGGCCCCTTAGTCTGAGCAAGATGAGAACCCAAGCAGGCCTCCTGCAGGGGAGGGGCCTGTGGGAATTCCATTTCAAGGGCGGACGTCCACACAGGCAGACCAAGGGAGCCCGGAGATGGCCTGGGAGGGGCAGCAGGGGGCAGGGGCAGGGGCAGGAGGTGGGGCAGGGGGTGGGACGTGTGGGTGGGCGGCAGCATGGATGTTCCGGGAGTGGCTGCTGTGGGCTCTGCGGAGCGGATGAGGGAAGCCTGTGAAGAGGCTGATGGACTGGCTTCCGTACCTCTGCCTCTGGACCCACAGGAGAGGAGGGGAGGAGGCCAGGCTTCTGCCCAGGCGACCCCAGTGTGGGCTGTGACTGTGCCGGTGAACCAGCTTGCTTGCTTTTCCCCTTATTTACATCTGACCTCATTATCAAAAGCAATTCACAGTACGTGGGATCGGGCACCCTCAGACCCACCCTCTGCTGAAATATCTCGCAGACAAGAGCCTGGATCACTCGTCTGCACCGCGAGAAAGCACACGAGCTGTGCCCAGGGCCCCACGCCCTTTTCCCGTCTGCTCTGTGCCCAGGACAGACAACCCCCCAACCCTGGCTGCACCCCCACGCCACACAGACCACCTTGACTCAGCCACACGGGCAGGTGTGGGACTGCTGGGTGGTGTAGCGCTTGAGCTGCCACGGGTTGGCCCAGAAGAGATTGGGGGGCTCAGCCAGCATGAGCTCCAGCTGCCCAGATGCTCAAGAGAAGTGGCCTGGCCGGCCCAGCTGTCCCTCTTGTACACACACACGCCACTCGCTAATCCACAGGCTTGGTAACCATTCCCAAACATGATACCATCACTTAGGTGTGCGTGTCCATGCAGGCACCTGGACACCAGATTCCATAGCCCTCTCTGCCCTACGATGTTGCCCTGCCTCTGTCCCCTCCATGCGCCCTCACCCCAGGACCATCCTCTCAGCCAAGTCCCCACCAGTGCGGCCACCCGCTGCTGCCTTATTTCAGGGCCGCCTCTTCCTCCCCTCCGCTCCCCACTGCTGCATCGCTCCACACCTGCACGGCCAAGCCCAGCAGGGCCCGGGACAACAGGCTCCAGAGCTTCCCTAAGCAGCCCATGCATGTCCACATGTGGTTGATGAGGAAATCAGTGCTTCCCCACTGCTCCACCAGGGGACTCCCAGAGGCACACGGAGGATGGAGGAACAAGGGAAGACAGACAGCCGTGTGCTCAGTGCGTTTGGAGACAAAAGCAGGGTTTGAGAATTGGCTTTGCAGATGGAACTGGAATAGATTCTGGAGTCCTGAGAGGAACTCATAGAGAGCCTGGCCCGCAATCCTGCTCCTGGTTGGCGTGGGACACCCACATGCATGGCCTAGGAGCAGCCTCCGCCCTGCCCAGCACTCAGGTGGCCAAGTGCAACCTCGGCCATAGCCTTTGCGCCGGGTGAGCTGCCTGCTTGCAGCCCGGGAGCTGGGGCCGCCCACCCGCTGCCGGGCCCCCAAGTCCCCCTCCTGTGCCCACACACCTCTCCAGCAGGTTTCCCTCTGGGATCCTGGCAATCAACTGAGTTAATATGTTACCCCTAAATAAGTTAATTATATTATTACTTTCTAATGCTGCAATCACATATTTTTGTGTTTCGATGCTAAATTTGGTAAAACTTTAAATTGGGGTGATTAAATAATTAGCTATAAGATGACGAACGAGCAAACAACATCCCCTTCCCTCTGACACGCCCAGCTGGAGATGCCTGCATGGCAGTTGCTGCAGAGAGCAAACGTATGCAACTGAAGAGCCTGCCCCACGGGGCGCCTGCCGGGCGTCCGGGTCCCCGCCTGCCACCCGCCCTCTGGAGCCATCATCCCTGGAACCATCCGCCAGCCCCGTCCTTGTCTGGCATCAGGGCCAGGCCATGTCTCTGCGTGTGGCCCGGACAGAGCAGAGCCTGCTGTGAACCAGGTTCCCGGGCCTCCGCGCCTTTCCAGAGCAGCACTGGCGTTCACAGCAGACACGTGCCTGCCCAGAGCTGTCCACGTGGCCACCCACGTGTGCTGTCCCTCTTGTGGCTCGGACTGTGACAGAACCAAAGAGCCGTTTCAGTGTGAGATGTCTTCCCCTTGGAGCTGGCCTCCTCCTCCTCCTCCTCTGCTCCTGGAGGTGCAACGGCTCCGAGCACCAAATGACAGATGTGCGGGGGACTGTGCCGGACTTGGTGGCTATTTGAGGTGGCATTCAGTTTCTACGTGATGTGGCACAGAGGAGTATTTAGGACCAGAGAGTTCCAGAAAGGAGTATCCGTGGAGCGTTCGCCTCTGTGGTCTCTTTCCTGCCCAGGTGAGTTCCCCGAGGAGGCTGGATGTCAGCAGGTGAGGCCTCACCGTGCAGCACGCCGAGCAACACCGTGTCCTCTCCTTTCTGGATGTGCACGTGGCCTATGACTCCCTTCCACAGCACCTGCCTCGGCCATGCCCACCAGGCTCGGAGCAAAGACACTCCAGCCAGGCCGTGCTTCCACACAGCTCCTCACTTACATGTGTGCGTCTTCACCCAGGAGCGCTCCACACCCTGCATCTGGGAGAGGCAGGGGCCTGAAGTTCCTCCGCGGGGAATGCAAGGGCCCAGCCGAGCCAGGCCACCACTAGCACCAGTCAGTGCAGGAGAGGAGGGCAAAGTAACGGCGCCATGACCGCGATCTTGTCAAACACAACTTACTGTGATTGAACCTGAGTGAGCTGGAGCAGGGTCCTCCAGGTGAGGATAACTCCAGATTAGAAGTCACCTTGTTCCTGGTGCCCGAGGGTTCACAGCGAGCGGCAGTGCCCTGAGCCTGTGGGGAGTCGGCACTCAAGGCCCAGCACAAACCTCTCGGGTGGGCCAGGCCAGCAGCTCGGTGAGCTGAGACTTGCCCCAGACCCTGACCAGCTCGCCCTTCCCGCTGGGACTGGGGGAGGCCATGTCAGTACCCAGGGCATGCAGAGGAGATGTGTCCGACTGCCCTGCTGCAGATGCCACCAGCATGCAAGCAGTGCAGGGAGCCAGCGGCCCAAGACCCTGGGCTGAAGGGGACCACGCTGGGCACCCTGCAGGGCCAGCCCCAGAAGCAGCTCTCAGAGAAAATGCTTTCCTCTGCCTGAGAAGGAGCCAGTGGTCCCGAGTACACCGGCCTCAGCTCCACACCACAGGGTCCTAAGACACCGAGAGCCTGAGGACAACAGAGGCCACCAGAGTAGCTGCATGGGACCAGGCTGGTGCCACCGCCATAGCTGGGGACACAGCCGAACTGCTCTCCACCTCCTCTTCCTCCTCAGTGACCCCTCAACCCGCTGCCAGCCCTCCCGGAGCTTGGGTGGAAGGGGCCGCACAATGCAATCCCTGGTGGGCGCTTCTCTCCCGGGGCCATAAAACACTCTGTCCACAAATGCTTAGGTGACAAGGACCCACCGGGGAGGCCCGCCAAGAGGAGGGAGGGACCAGAGGACGCCCCTCCCCAGGAAGGACCCAAGGACTGAGGCACCCAGACCCTTTAACCCATTTCAAAAGGAAGCCCCTTGGACATGGCAGGCAGCGAGGGTTGGGGCCGCAAGGGCAGAGATGCCCGCATCAGTTGGGGCCCAGTAGGAGAACAGAGCATCGCCTCAGTGATGCGCAGGGACACCAGCTCCCGGAGCAGAAGAGCTGGAAAGCAGCCCGGGGAGCCTAACACCCTTAGGCTGGGGGGCTGCGGCCATGGACTCCCGCCGCCAGGCAGGCAGGAGCTCCTGGTGGGGCACGCCTGGGTTTGTCTGTGGGCCAGGAGGCGCTGGGGCTGAGAGCTGGGCAGGTGGGGAGGAAGGGGTGCCCCAGGGCGAGCAATTGCCCAGGCCGCCACCGGGCCTGCCCCTCTATGTCCGTGTCCTCTCGTGTCCGGCTCCTGACCAGGGTCCTGGCGTGGCCCACACGGCTGAGGTGGCCTCTGGGGGGAACACTAGTGTTTCCAGGTCCCTTTAGACGCAGTGAGCCCGGAGGTACTGGCACATAGCACCTCCCACATCACAGATGTTAGGCAGGAAAACAGATACAAGCAGGGTGGAAAGAGAATAAGGCCAGTAAGCCCACTAGAAGGGACTCAAAGAGGTAACCAGTTAAAAATAAAAAGCTCGAAGGCCAGGAGCAACTTGGCCTAGAAGTTTGAATACTCCCCAGATAAGGAAAAGTATCTCCGCACAGCCTATGTCTTCACTGCATCAATTAGCACATACCATTGTAAGATTTACTTTAGCACCTGCTCAAAGGCCCAGCTTATTCAGGAAGAATTCTATCTTAAAGCTAAGATTGCATTTTAATCAAATGGACGGTAGCTCAGCCCACCTTGGAGGCAGGGCAGTCTTGATTAATATCCTTCCAGAAAGAAGCTGATATCCTGAAAACAGTATATTTCTTGTGTTAAGTTAAAAAAAAAAAAAAAGAAACTTAATGTCTTATCAAAGATGAACATTCTGGGACAATTTGGCAGGTCCGCACGTGGCCCTCTGTCACTTTCCCTGAAAATCCTCAACCACCTATAAAACCCGAGACCCTGAACCTCTCAGGGCACTCCTCTCTGAGGTAGCCCGCACTTTCTAAGTGTGTAACTTTTTAATCTTAAACTCTTTCTCTCCAGCCTTTCAGGGCGCTCCTCTCTCTCTGAGGTCACCTGCACTTCTTTCTCTCTAAGTAACTTTAAATAAAACTTTTACTCTGCTTCGCTACTGTGTCTCTGCCCTTCAATTCTTTGTTGCGGCGGGACAAGAACCGAGGAAAATACACAACGCTCCCCCCCAACAAAATGACAGCAGGAGAGATGGCCCATGGGTGAGGAGAGGGCCGGAGGGCAGGGCTCGCTGGCCTCAGAGCCAGTGTCGTCACTGCCGGCACCCTGGGCCGGACCTCGGCTTGTCCACAGGTGAAGCCCCAGGCTGGGGGCAGGCCTCTGACCTAGGACGGGGACAAGGAGACTCCCCGGGCTCCACATCCAAATCGCAGTGGCCTTTCCGGCTGAGGCCCCTGGCATCCCAGCGGCGGGTGGGCCGGTGCCCCGGTGGGCCCGCATCCCGAGCACAGCCTCCCGTGGCCGTGTGCGCCTGCAGTGCATCCTGCCCGTGGGGCTCCGCGCCCGCAAGCCTGCATTCCCCTGGATGGCACGCGCGCCTGCCCATGTGCCAGGCCTCTGCCTGGCCTCCCGGGGGGCCTGCGCTCTGGGCTGGGGGCTCCCAGCCTTTCCCCAGCAGGGCCTCATCTCATTTCTAATCATGGAATTTTACTTCCAAACCAAAAGAGGTTCAAAATGGCACAAAATCCAGTCCTTCACCCCAAACCACACCCACACTCTCCCTGCTTTCAGATCCCACTTCTGAGGTCTATTTGTTTATTTATTACCAATTTTGTCTGTCTTGTCCTCCTTGAGTTTAGGAGTTCATGCGCTGCTGACCCGTCCCACCTACCCCCCAACCGCCCAAAGAGATGGGAGGGTGGAAGTATTTATTTTGCCTTTTTCCTGCCAATGATCAAATTCAAGTGTACAACTGAAACCACATTTGCACCGTCCACCCCACCACCCACAATCATGCTGTGATTATTGAACCTTCATAAATAATAATGTGGCATTTTCCGGCTGGGAATCTGGCTAAGGAGCCATCTTTTGCAGCCTGAGCCTGTGGGCAGCTGAGTTCCATGGGGTCCTTGCCTCCCGGTGGCCTGTGGGGACCAGGAGTCCAGGCCCCCATTGAGTCCTGCACAGCTGCAGCCCTCTCCCAGGCAGAGGGGAGGGAGGAGGCCCACCCCACTCCCAGGTTATGGGGCCAGGGACCTGCTGTCCACCAGGCTGGAGGTAGGAGCCCCCAGCGGTGTTGTTCTCAGGAGCCTGCAGTCTCAGCCTGTCACCTTCCATCTGAGACCACCCTCTTGCCAGCCCCAGGCCACTGCCCCACCCATGCCCCAACCGTGGCTCCCACACCCCAGCCCTGCTAGCAGCTGGCCCCTGGAGGTGTCCATCTCCATTGGGTGCCCCTCCTTGGAGAGGAAGTAGGAAGCATGCACCTTGAGCAGAACTCCTCATCGGGATGGGCCAGCCCTCCAGACACCAAAGAACATTCCAGAGTCTGTGGTGCCTGCCTGCACTGTGCATGCACTGCCCACCCGCCGCCCACTCCCCTACTCCCGCCGGCTTGGCAGGGAAGCAGTGAGGCCACGTGAAGCATGATGGACCTTACTGGCAACAGTTCAGGGACTCTTGTTCCCCAGGAGAGCCCTGCTGCATATCCCAACACCTGTCAGCCCAGAGCTGGCCACACCAACAGGTGTGCACTGGTGGGCAGGGAGCGCCCACTGGCAGCTCTGGGGAGGAGGGTCCAGAAGTGAAGCCCCAGGTGCCTTACCCAGAGCTGCAGCTTGGGTGGATCTGCGCAGTGCAAAGGAAAATGTAGGCCCATCCCAGAGGCAGGAAGAAATGCCTGGAGAGGCACTAGAACACTCTCACCCTCTTGACCTGTTTTCTGTTTAATGTTGTTCTAAGTAAAAATTAAAATTCCAGATGGCAAACATGAATTTTACCGTTCATCGTCACAGTGCACAATACCAGATTTAAATGCAGATACAAGAGCATTAACTTCTGGGCAGAATCACAAGGCCACACCATTGGCTTTGCCGCTGGTACATGTGAGTGCATTTTGTTCTTACAGAACAGAGAGAATGCACGCCAAGCCCAGAGGCCAGCTGTGCAGGGACGTGAGGAGCCTCAGAACATGCACTCACACATGTGCACACACACAGCACCTCTACACATGTATGCATACGCACACATACACATGGCCACACACACCTGCATGCACGCACGAGCACACGTGCTCAGGTGACCCGCTGCCTCACCAAATCATCTTACAAATCACAAATGTCCACAGGAAGACACTGAGGTCCCCGTCGCCCAGCCTTCGAAAGGCCAGCCCCTCCTTACACACCCCACCTTCCCCAGGAGAGAGCAGGGCTGCCCCTTCCCTGAGGAAAGGACCCCCACAAGTCCAGTTGGGAGGGGCTGGCAGCGCTAGGGCCTCCTCCTGGTCCGACGCAGGAGGGCCGCTCCACCGTCCAGCTGCCCCAACAGCAAACTCGGACGCCCGGCAGACCTTGTCCCCCACCCTGCCGGGGCCTGCATGGCTCTGCTGCCCGACAGCTCCTCTGAGCAGCCCACCTGGGGAGCTCCAAGTGCAGTTTACTGAGAGGTGGTCTCAGGCTGACCACTGCCCCTCGTCCTCAAGTCTCGACGACAACCAGTGATGTGGAACTTTCGTGCACACTGGGTGTCCGGCAGGATCCAGCCCGTGTCAAGGGGCTTGTTCCTCAGATCAACCCCGTGGAGTCACTGGGAAGACAGGAGGCTCGGAGCTCCGCAGGGCTGTCACCTGCGCCAGGGAGCACAGAGCTGGAGGGCCTGGGCTCCGCTCCTGGCGCTGGAGTGTGTGGGCTTTCCCTCCCCTGAAGCCTGTTAGCTCTCACTGACCTCTCACATCCAGTTCAAGGGTCACCTCCTGGGGGAGCCCCTGGCCCCCTGCCTGTCAGGCCCCACCTGTCCTGCACACCCAGCTTCTCCCAGCACTGCGCACACTGCATGCATGGCCCTGGTCCTGGAAGGAATCTTGCTGGTCACTGGGGCCTCTGACTCCGGAGGTGGGGTGCACAGGGCGGCAGATGCGGGGCAGAGGCCTTGTAAGCACTTGACAGGAGGCAGGGCCTCGCCTGGACTTTCAGAGCTCAGACAGGGTCCCATGACTCAGTCAGCAAGGGGTTGTGCCAGGAGAGGGGCGGCCGGCCGAGGAGCCCCTGCTCCGGTGTGCGGGAGCCCGTGTGTCCCGCTGAGGGCTCATCCTGACTGGTGAAGGCCCCTGGGGTCAGGCCCCTAACCCCAAAGCAAGACACCAGCAGATGCCACGCAGCCCCGGGGAGCCGGACCCTAGGTGAATGCTCGAAGGTGCACACACCTCCTGGAGGGTCCCGGGCCCAGGGTAACGACGGCAGCCCGGGGACAGCAGCCCCAACCCTCACTCCAGCCCCTTCCCTCCACCAGCCACGCAGCTCCCCAAACCTCGGAGCAGCCCTCGCAGGGCCTGGTCGTCCGTCCCCCCCTCAGCCGGCTCCCAATGCAGCCCTGCACTTGGCCGTGTGCCAGTTGGCCTCAACAGCGTGAGGAAAATGGCAGGCGGGGCTGGCTGCCCCTGGGGGAAAGCCTGCACTTAATTAGGATGTAGCTATTTATTTTCTTCCCTCTTGGGGCCACACCAGGAGAAATTTATCTTTCCTCCTTGTGCCTCTGTGCTCAAGAGCCTCAGGCCAGCTCCCCGTGGGACAAGGAAGAGAAGATTGTTAGTCAATAACCTAAAAGGGAGGTGGCCCCAGCAGACCTACAGGGAGATCTCTGAGGGAGGCTGCCTTGGGGCGCTGTGTGCAGAGGACGGTTTGGGGTGGAATTTAAACACGTGCAGCCCAGGGGAGGGCGGGAGTGTGGGGCCGAGCTGCAGGGCAATAGGCCAAAGGCTCGGGGAATCGGGAGCCGTTCCCTGTCCCCTGTGTCTGTAGTGGTGACCAGTCCCCACTTATTCTGAGGCAACCAGTCTCAGAACCTCAGGTGCCACCCACTATTGTCAGCCATCTGCTGTGGTAAGGAGCACATGATGACAGGAGGGACAGAGAAGAAGCCCCCCTGGGAGGGGAGGGGGCAGTCAGAGCAGCGGGGGACCCCCATGCCCATCACAGCTCAGGACTCCCCATTATGAGCTGAATTGTGTCCCCCAAAAATGCACTGGTTGAAGTTCTAACTCCCAGGACCTCAGAATGTGACCTGATTTGGAAACAGGGTCCCTGCAGATGGCGTTAGCTACGATGAAGTCTCAAGGAGCACAGTGGGCCTTGACCCAAGGACCAGTGGGGCACAGATGGGGCAATGTTTCCACGAGCTGAGGCCTGCCCAGCAGAAGCTGGGGCAGGCGGGGTGCGGGGGGTCCTCCCTGGGAAGGAACAGCCCTGCTCACGCTTCCTCCAGGACACAATGAACTTCTGTGGCTCAAGCCGCCAGTCCAGCAGCCCTGGACACCTCTCTGCTCAGCCCCTCGGGTGGTCCTGGGCAACGCGTCCCCGCTTGGACAGATCACCCTGGTGCCGTGTGTCCCCGCACACTGGCCCAGGAGCCGCTTCCCTGTGCCACAGCCCACCTGGGGTGGCCGCTGTCTTGGCATCGCCGGTGCTGCTGCGGGGCTGAGATCCAGGTGGAGTGACCGCGTGGTACCACCGGCTGGAGAGGCGTGGCTTCCCACGCACACACACCCATGGGCTCCGGAACATTCCCAGCAGGGCCACAGAGCGCGGCTGTGAGAGCTTTGCAATCACGTGGCAAACCCAGTGAGCAAGAGACAAGGCCTGACACAGACGGTGTGAAGACGCATGGGCTCCTGAGGCTGGGACATGACAGCCTGGGAGGCGGGGCCGGGGGAGGTGCGCTGCTGCGACAAGCATTAGGGACCAGCTGCTTCCACATTTGGCCATAAGATTAGATGCCCTGCGCCACTTTGAAGGGCTGGAGTGGTGTGATCTCCAGAGAGGACTGGGCCCTGCTGCCCTGGCTTATGAGCCTACAGAGCGAGAACCCTCGCAGCCCCTCCTCTGGGGCCAGCGGGCTTGGGGGGCTCCTGGTGCCGTGGGGGGATCTGATTTGTCACCATGAGAGCCAGGGCTCTCAGGAACCCCATGTGTCCCAGGTACTGACCACTTTCACGGTTGAAACATTTCAACCGGTTACTCGGAATTTTTATTCATCTAAAAAATAAAATTTTTTCCAAGGTCACTTTTGCACTGTGCTCAAGTTCTCAATGGGAAAGAAAGCTTTGGGGTGGTGAAAATGGGATAATTGCCACCCCCATGCTCCGCCTGCCCTTCCCATTCATAACCTGACCTAAGAAATCACAGTCACCCCACACTACCAGGGGCCCCTCTGGCAGCAGAGAGACTGCTGGGAGTTAAGGGGGGACCCCAAAAGCAAAGGGACAGAGTTGCAACCCGCCAGGACGTCAGCTCACCATGGCAGCTTACATGCTCCTCCAGGCAAGATCCCTCACCCCCTGCAGCTCGTCCCCAGCTCCCAGCCCTGGGGCACCTGCCTGGGTGACAGGAGTGCCTGATATGACCACCATCAGAGCCACATGCCCAAGGCCGGGCGAGAGAAACCACAGGGCGAGGACCATGCCCTGGTCAGGAAGGGCGCAGGGAGGGTTTGCCAGGAGGAGAAAGGTGGAGCACGCTCCTTGTTCTGCAGCCACAGGGCCACAAAGAGGCTCCCGGAGGCCACAATGCCCAGAGGGTCTCAGCTTATAGCATCCCTCGGAGAACAGCAAGGGGGAGGGGACGCGGAAGAAACTAGAACTTTGCAATCCTGTGTTTAATTGATCATCCACAGGGTGATAGCAAGGGGGCCTGGTGCAGGGTGCGCCACACCAGTCCCACGTGGGTAACGGAGCTCGGGGACGCCCCAAAGGAGGACCCATTAACAACAATCTGTCTGCTGACCTAGCTCCACGGAAATGGGGGTTTGCTTCCATCGACCCTAGAGGGTCCCTGTTGGCCGACAGCGCCATGGCTGGCACTGGCCAGTGCTCCAGCAGTGAAGGGACACCACAGCCGCAGGCCCCGGTCCCTGGGAACCAGCAGACGCATGCTGCCAGTCCAAAGCCGTATCTCTTGCGGGAGATGCTGCATGTGAGGTCGCATGTGTGGAGTGTGGCAGCATTTCATGCTGATTAGCATCTTTATGCTGCACTAATTTTCTCCTCATTCTGGAGTCGCTCCTCATGGGGAAAGTATGAAATCTGATCTGCCACGCATTTTTGAAAGTTGCTCAGTTGGCCTAATTTGGACACTCCGGGCACAGGGGGCTGTAACTGTGCTCCATGCCCACCAGGTGGTGCCACGTGTGAGCGGCTCCAGCCTTCGGGTGCGGAGGTGGTAGGCAGTCGCCGGCTGGGACAACCTAGCAGGGCGACAGCCTTGTCTGCCGAGTGGGTGCCTGCTCTGCGGTTGTCCTGCGTTAGGCACACACGACCCTCTTGGCTTCATCGCTGCCACCCTCCCTTCCTAATTCAGAAGAACTGGGGTTGGCAAAGGTGTTTGTTTGGTGGGCTCTGGCCCCCTCGCTGGGGAGGCGCAGGAAGGGGCTGTCACGAGGGAAAGTCCCAGGTGCTGGCAGACTGGGTCAAAGGGAGTGGCACTGAGCTGAGCCCACCCTCCAGACAAGGCAGGCGACAGCAGCAAGGGAGGTGTGGGGGGGGTGTCCTGCTTCCCCCCGAGTTCCAGGGCTGTGCGGAACCCCTGTGCCAGCCTAGCTGAAGGCCAGGAAATAGGGGAGAATCCTCCAGCTCTGGCCCCCAGGGAGCAGGGAAGGGTGGAAAGGTCAGTGATGGGGAAGAGAGGGCTGGCAGCTCACAGCATCGATGTGGGCCACTTCCCAGTAAGATGACAGCCCTCTGTGCAAGGAGGACACCATCCAACACAACTTCCTCTAGGAAGCCTTCTAGCCCAGCTAAGTGACTCGCCACCCTCCAGGGGCCTGCTGCCTTCCAGACAGGCTTATGGGGTCTGCAGGGTCTAAAGGAGGGAGGCGGGAACCCATGGGTAGACGATTAACCTAGACTGGGGGTAGCTCTAGGGACCAGCCTGGGCGCAGGCCCAGGAGCAAGCTCACTGGACAGACCCAGGCGGGTGTCACATGGGACATAGGAGAGGTTCTGATGGCTGGGTTCCCAGCCCTGGAATGGGAGTGGGGGGTCAGCCACCCAACCACAAGCACTGAGAGCAGGGAATGAGGTTCAGGACAGAGCTTCCAGGCCAAGAGAGCAGATACTGGAAGGGAACCAGATGCCTGCTTTCCCTGGGGCTGCCAAGCTGCTAGAGAGCTCCTGCCTCTCTGGGGGTGGCACCTGCCTGAGAGGAGAGTCAACACAAAGTGGAGCAGAGCCAAGAGACAGGGAGAGTCCTTGTGCCAGCATCAGGGCACCTAGATCCAGCTATGCCTGAAGCCATCTTTCATTCACCTAATCGAAAACTCCAGAGGTCCCTTTTCTTCTCAAACTAAATTGAATCTGGGACTCCTTCAATCGCAAATGACTGGATCCCAGCTCAGAGGAAGGTCTGTGCTGACCTGACCCTCAAGTCAAAGCACAAAGAGAAGCCAGAAAGGCATAGAGTCAGCACAGGGAGCAGAGGAGACCACTGAATCCTTGCCCTGACCCCCACTCACTGTCTGCTGCTCAGACCCCCTCCACACCCTGCAGAATGGAGAGGGGTGGTGGGTCGTGACAGAGACCTGTCCTCATGTCTGTGGGTCTGGCAGGAGCAGGAGGCCATCCTCACTCAGCTCACCTTGGTCAAAAGCAAGCACCCACTCAAGGGACAAAGGGGCTGCACAGGGGTGCCTCCCCACCCCGACCCCCAAAACTCCAGCCAACAAGCTTGCTCCAAACAAATATTCTTCATTTTCTCTTTAGTTGTGCCATAAACAACTGTTCAGTGGCCCAGATGATCTCCTGTTTAAAGTTTCCATGTATTAATATTTAATCTTAACCAAGTACAAAATCATTTGTGCAATAACATGGAAGCCACAGGGTCCTGTCTCCACACCTGCCTGGGGCACAGCACCTGATGGACCTCAGTTTACCCAGCAGGTTCCCGTGTGTGCTGCCAATAGCCTCGCTCCGGGACCTGGGCCCCTACCACTGTCCTTCTCGGCCTGTCCTTCATGTGCAGATGCCCTCTCCAGGCCCCTGGGCCCAGGTGCTCTCGAGGCCAGACCTGCCACCCTCTGGGCCCCCTGCCCCTGCCCCCATGCCCGATGTGGGCGCCTGTCCCCCGCTGGAGCTCACAGGGCTGCAGAAGGGCAGGAGGGCCTGTAGCATCCAGAGGGGCTGGGAACCCACACCAGGTGACACATCCCTACTCCTTCCGGCCCACCCTGCAAAGCCAGCACTCACCGCCCTCCTGGCTGGGTCCCGGTTACTCCGGAGGGTTCACGGCTTGGGTTCTGGACCAAGAGCAGCCCAGGGCCCCTCGGACTCCGTCCCGCCACCCAAAACCTTACCCAGAGCCGCCGCTGGCCCCACACACCCAGGGGCTTACTGCCCCCAGAGGCCAGAATAGGAACTGTCCTCAACCAGCCTCCCACCCTCAACCCCTCTGCTCCACCCCTCCCGCCAGCCCGAGACAAGGAACCTTGAGAGGCCCCGCCCAGGGGGTGGGAGTGGGAGGCCGGTAGCATAGAAAGACGTCAGGGGGCCCTGGACACCCGGGCTGTCCCCCAGCCAATACCACGGACCGCTGGCCACGACCCTTCCCCTGGGCCCCCTGCCCATGTAGAGACCCCCACTCACCCGCACCTATAAGGTGCTCAACGGGGACACAGGGGCGTCGACCTCAGTGAGTGCTATGAAGTCACCCCCATCTGCTCCAAGGGGAGGCGTGGCGAGCAAGGATGGCACAGCCAAGGAGTACTGGGGGGCAGGGGCTTGGGGGGTAGGAGGAGAGCTGGCGGCTCTGGAGGGGCGCTACGCGTGCACAGGGCCGGCAGGAAACGCTCTGCCTGCAGGTGGCCGAGGAGTCCGGGGGCAAAGGACAGAGTAGGCCAGGCTCTGAGGAGCGTGGGGATGGGTCAGGGCGGAGGCTGCTCCCCGCACAGGGCTAACCAGCCAGCTTCACTCTGAGGGGAGGGGGGACCGCCAAAGAAGGGATGCGACTTGACAAGTGTTTGGAGAGGACCCCTCACCGTTTGGGGGAATAAACGGCAGGGGAGTGAGCACAGGAGTGCGCTGGCAATCCCGCGGGTCGGAACGGGTGCCGGCTCCACAGGAACAGCCCGTCTCTGGGCTGGGTGGGTCCAAGAGAGGCCACTAACACTCAGGAGTCGCCGCTGGCCCCGCACACCCAGGGGCACCCTCCACATGGCCTCTCCCACCAGGACCTCTGGACCAAAGTCCAAAGGAAATAGGAGCTCAAAGGCCGGGGACCCCATCAGCCCCAGAAGGACTCTGCTCCTCACGGCCCTGCCGGAGGCCTCCCCGTGCAGGGACAGGGCCCCTTGGTGGCCCTGTAGGCCAGTGACGGAGGGAGCAGGCCTTGCCGGAGCTGGCCAGGGAGTGGGCAGCAGGGAGTACCGAAAGGTGTCAGAGGGACTCCAAATTCCGGCCTTTGCAGCAGGAAGGGATGAGGCCCATCCATGAGTGTGGGGAGGGCACAGGTGACTCAGCCCGGGGCAGCCTGGACCCCCCCAGCTCCAGGGTAACTGGCCCCCCCAAAGGAAAGGCAAGGAATTGGGTGATGTCTCAGGACACCACTTCCTCACCACTGCTGGGGGGCCAGGAAGGTGCCAGAGATGAGGGGCATGATCGTCTGTCACCATCATGACAGAGTCCCCCTGCCTGGAAACTGGGGCCCATCCCAGGCAGAGGGAAGTGCCTCTGACTCTGCCCCCAGGACTGTCCCACCGGCCCCATGTCCTGCCAGCCTTCCTCACCAGCTCGGGCAGCTCCAGGGCAGCTAGCGGATGGGAGGGACATGAACAGCCCCCCACCCCTCCTCGAGCCCCTGAGTGGGTAGCACAGGCCGGCTCCCACCTCATGCAGAGTCCAAGGCTGGGGCTCTGCCCGTTTTTTAATCAATGTGTTTTTGGCTATTGAGTTGTGTGAGCTTTTTATGTATTTGGAATCTTAACCCTTTATCCAATATGTGATTTGCAAATATCTTCTATTCTGTGGTACCCTTTTCATTTGGTGGACGATTTCCTCTACTGTGCAAAGCTTTTCAATTTGATGTAGTCCCACTTGCCTATTTTTTGCTTTTGTTGCCTTTGTTTTTGGTACCAAAACCCCCTAAAAATCATACTAAGACTAATGCCAAAGGGCTTACCCTCTATATTCTTCTGAGTTTTATGGTTTCAGGTCTTATGCTCAAGTCATCTTTAATCCATTTGGAGTCAATTTTTGGGAGTGGGGCACGTAATGCCCAGTGACGTGCTCTTGCATGGGGCTGTCCACTTTTCCCAGCACCCTCCACTGAGGGGCAGCCCTTTCCCCATTGTATATCCTGGCCTCCTTCGTTGTAAGTTAACGTGTGTGGGCTTATTTCTGGACTCCATTTGGTGCCACTGGGCTGTATGTCTGTTTTTATGCCAGTGCCGTACTGTTCTGATTGTTATAGCTTTGTAATATACTTTGAGGTTGGGACGTGCGACACCTCCAGTTTGGTTCTTTCTCAAGATTGTTTTGGCTTTTCTGGGTCCTTGGGGGTCCCATACACATTTTAGGATAGGCTTTTCTATTTCTTTGAAAAATGCCATTGGGATTTTGATAGGAATTCCATTGGCTTTGAGTAGTGGAATGGACACTGCGATGCCGCTGGTTCTTCCAGCCCATGAGCATGGAATGTCTTTCCATTTATTTGTGTCATTTTTAATTCATGTCATCAGTGTTACAGTTCTCAGAGTACAGGTCTTTCACCTCCTTGGTTAAATTTATTCCTAGATGTTTTTTTTTGAGGCAATTCTATATACGATTGTCTTTTATTTCTCTTCCTGACAGTTTGTAGTTATTGTATAGAAATGCAACACATTTTTGCTTATCAATTTTGTATCCTGTAACTTTCCTGAAATCACTTACTCTAACAGCTTTTTGGTGGAGTCTTTAGGGTTTTCTGTACAGACAATCCCTGATTTTATAATGGTCTGAAAGCAATACACATCCGACAGACACGCACATGGAGCTTTCCGCGGGCCAGAATCCATGGTATGACACGCTCGTGTTCTCATGGTGCTGGGTGGCAGAGGTCAGTCAGCCACGCGATCACAGGGGTAAACAACTGGCACACTGACAGCTGTCCTGTTTCTCACTCTCAGAGCAGCATTCAATACATTACATGAGATAAGCAACACTTTATTATAAAATAGGCTTTGTGTTAGATGATTTGCCCAACTGCAGACTCGCGTAAGTGTTCTGAGCACATTTAAGCTGGGCTCAGCTAAGCTGTAATACTTGATAGGTCAGATGCAGTAAATGCATTTTAGACTCAAAAAGTGCAGATGCCCAACCACCACAGCCCAGCAGTGGGGGCAGCTGGTGATGTCCACAGGTACCCACGTGGGCTACGGCATCTGACTGTCACAGGCCAGACCACAGCAGAGGGCCGGGCCACAGGCAGGGGCCACTGCATCATGGCACAGAGTAGCTACCGGGAGGGCGAGGGAACCACTGGTTAGAGTAAGCCTGCCGTGGCCAGCCTGCCCCTGGGGGATGTCATGAGGCTGCATGTGTAGTGACTTCTGCTTTACGTGCAAACCGAGGCCCTGCCGATCCCATCCACAGCTCTCCCGCAAGCCCTACTCCCACCTGCGCGTGTAAAGGGATGGTGGTCGGGACAGTCAGACCAGGGCCCGTATCTGATTTATCAGCCAGCGCTCCCAGTGAGGCCCGTGTGCACCGGGAAGAGCACAGTAGGTTTCTTCAGTCTCCACCGTGCAGGCACCAGGCACCTGAGAAACAGCCCCAGCTGCCGACCAGGAGCCCAGCGCGGGCTGGGAATGTACATTTTAGCTGAGAACGCGCTGGGAGCTGCGGGCAGAGCGCAGCCTCGCAGGCGGCCAGAAGGTGGCAGCATCTGACAATAAAACGATGCTGTCCCGGCCCTTTGCCAGGACCGTGGGTGGTTTTCCCACGCGGGGCATTACCCTGGGGAGGGCCTTCCACACCAGGCGTTTCGAGGTCCTGGACTCCAGCCCTTCTCTGAGCTTTTGAAGGTCCTGGGTTACCCGGCCATTCAGCAATTACCCAGAACCCTTGCTCCCTGGCCCCAAGTTTGGACATCCCAATGGCCAGGCCCAACCCCAGACGGCCATCAGAACCCCAGGGGGACCCAGAGGTTGGCTTTAATGTAATCTCCCCAAGTGGGGTTGACCTGCGGCCACTGCTGGGACTCTGTTCCAGGTCATGCTCTGAAAGCCAGACTCACCCATGCCATGACCTCAGTCATTACTCCACTGACCCCACCTGACGTTTCCACGACCCCACACATGCCTGCCAGACGCCCCCGGGCAGGTCAAACTCCCCTATACTCAGTGTATCCACAGCACACCCTCCCCAGTGCCCCAAGTGCCCCACCTGTTCTGAATCCCAGGTCATCCAGAGCCCACCCCATTAGCCCCCTCATGCTGCCCCCAGTGTTAGGTGGCTCACACCCCTCCGTGTCCCCTTTCACCCCAACAGCTCTGCCAGGCTTAGAGAGATGCCCAGGAGCAAGTGTCCCCAAGCACCCTTGACCCCGAGGGCCACATGGTCCCCATGCAAAGTCTTCCCAGAGCACATTCGGGGGCTGCAGCTCTTCTCAGCCCAGGAGCAGTCCAGGAGCCCCTCTTGGACAGGACCTCGCCCAGACCCTTCTCATGCCCCTTCACTCCTGGCCAGGACGCACTGGTGCCCCCACTGCATGACAGGCAGATGCACCAGCCTGCGGGCTTCTCCCTGCACTTCTCTGCAGGGCCCTAAGCAAGGACAGGCTGTCGCTTCCGGTGACTGTTTGCACATGTGTTTTGTGTCTTATCCCTCAACAATGGCACCCAGCGTGGAGGCCCTGGAGAGCCAGGATCCCCGCCATTGCTGGATTTCCAGAATCTTCCAGAGAGCACATTCACACCACTGAAGGGCAGGGCACCTGCCTGCCCTCCCTGGCCCTTGGGAGGCACTCCTCTCCCTGGCAGAGCCTGGACAGCAGAGATGTCAGTGACTCCGTGAGGTCTGGTGCTGCAGGCCTGGGTGACACCTGTCCCCTACTAAGTGGGGAACAACATCCCTCACCGACTCCAGGGCCTCCAGGCAGCTTCCCACCTGGGAGAAAGCTTGGGGTCCTGGCCTTCATCCACTCTTGGAAGGACTGGAAAAGCAGTCTCGAGGCAGGAAGGCTTCCCATCCAGTGGGGCCAGATCCACACAGTGACCACGCCTCTGGCAACTCCAGAAAAAGCTGTGTGCGAAGCACAGGACACTCACTGCACAGGGTTTCAGTTGAAGAACTCGGACAAAAGTTAGCAGCTCCCTGGTGGCGCCCTGGCATGTCACCCCATTCCCTCTGTGTGTTCCTGAAACAGCCAGGGTCCAGGGAAGGGACCAGGCTGGCACAGCTTACTGCCCTCACCGTTTGAACTGTCTATGAGAAACTCCGTCTTTACTCCACCCCTCGCAAACCTACAAACAGGTTGGCATCAGTCCCCAGCCCCATTCCCCAGCCACTGGGACTTTCCTGGCCGGCCATTCCCTGCCTGGTGGACCTTTCACACTGAGGAAGGTCGTGCTCACTGACTGGCATGTCCCAGTCCCCCATTCCATGCTGCAGAATCGGCCTCAGGCATCGGGCTGCACCCAAACGTGCCTGGACAACATCCCTGGTCTGACGCCCACCTGGGAGCACCACCCCAGTATCCCTGGATGGGTTTCTTGGCTGAGACTCAGGCCAAGACATATGATCCAGCCCACCCAGTCTCACCAGCTCCAGGGTGACGGGCAGCCCCACAGCTTCCCTCCAGCAGAGCCCAGTCACCTCACCCCAAACTCCAAGGGGATCCATCTACTGCAGGACAAGCCTGGGAAAAGCCTTTCGCCTGAAATACAGATAATTTTTTGAAACACCGGGCTTACCCTAAACGAGAGATTTTGTCCTCAAATTCCAGTCCCTACCCCAAATCACAAACTCCGGGTCGCAGATACACCTAGGACGTACTTCTGGGAAACTTGAGGGTCTGGAGGCCCAGGAAGGGCCTCTGGGGGAGTCCCTGCAGGCGCCTCGAAGTCCCGCCGAGACGCAGGGCGCTCAGGACCCGGAGCTGCGGCTGGGCTGCGCCCTCCGTGCCCGACCCCTGCGCCGCGCCAGGGCGGCTCCTGCAAGAGACGGAGGAAGAGGCGGCCTGAAGCGAGCGCCCAGGTGGGACGCGAGTGTTCCGTGGTGGCAACGGGTGAGTAGAAGAGACGCTGGGAAGCAGGTAAGGTGCTCCCGGGTCCCGCCGTCCCCACCATCTCCATGCAGACCTCCGGCTCCCTGCATCCCAGCGGCTCCCCCATCCCGGCGTCGGTCTGCGCTGCTGGAGGCAGTCACCGGTCCCCTCTGACTGGATAGACGCGAAGTCGCCGCGGGCGCCCCCGCACCTGAACACCGGAGTAGGGCGAGGGGGAGGGGGGAGGGAAGGGAGGAGCAGAGAGGGCGGAGGAGACGGCCCGGAGGCGGGGCGCAGGCGGCCAGACCGGCCCGGCGCGGAGGCTCGGGACCCACACACAACCGGCGCACGCGCGAGCCTGGAGCGGCGCAGCTGGAGCGCCCGCCCGCTCGGCCAGCCCTCGGGCGCCGGCGGCGCGGCCATGGCCGAACTCAAGTCGCTGTCGGGGGACGCGTACCTGGCGCTAAGCCACAGCTACGCGGCGGCCGCGGGCCTCGCCTACGGGGCGGCCAGGGGGTCCGAGGCGGCCCGCGGCTACGGCGCGCGGGGCCCGGGCGACGACCTCCCGCGGCGCGCCGCGCCCCGGCGGCCGAGAGCAGCGGCGAGCAGAGCGGCGACGAGGACGACGCCTTCGAGCGGCGGCGGCAGCGGCGGCGCGGCCCGGGCCCGGGGGCGCGGCGGACGCGCGGCGGCGGCCCCGGGAGCAGCGCTCGCTGCGGCTGAGCATCAACGCGCGCGAGCGGCGGCGCATGCACGACCTGAACGACGCGCTGGACGGGCTGCGCGCCGTCATCCCCTACGCGCACGGCCCGTCGGTGCGCAAGCTCTCCAAGATCGCCACGCTGCTGCTCGCCAAGAACTACATCCTCATGCAGGCGCAGGCCCTGGACGAGATGCGGCGCCTGGTGGCCTACCTCAACCAGGGCCAGGGCCTGGCGGCGCCCGTGGCCACCGCGCCCTTGACGACCTTCGGCCAGGCTGTGTACCCTCTCTCTGCGGGCGCCGCGCTGCCCTGCCCGGACAAGGGCACCGCCTTCTCCGGGACGCACTCGGCGCTTTGCAAACACTGTAACGAGAAGCCGTGAGTCCCCAGGCCTCCCCTCCTTCCGCAGCGCCCCCCATTCTACATGCCCCAGGACTCTCACCTGCCCCAACAGGACCCCGCCCGCGGGAGGAGGCAGCCGACCTAGCGTCCAGCCCATGCGCAGAACAGTGCGAGGCGCGGGAAGCGCAAGGCCTGTGTGGGCACAGGATTGAGCCGGAGAGCGGGGTCTGGAAGCCACACCGGCGGCCTACAGCACCCGCTGGCCCCCCGCGCAACACCCTCGGCCATCGAGACTGGGGACGGCACGGGGGTGACTAGCCCTGCTCATCTGAGCACCAATGCTCAGCCTCAAAATGAAACCCAGGGCCCCGAAGGGGGCAGCGACTGGCGCCACCCAGTGGGCAGGGCAATGGGGAAGAGCGGCGCTAGGCTTGGCGGGTCGCGGCCCTCGAGTTGGGGCGCGTCCTTCACTCCCGTTTGCTGCTCTGGCGAGGCCGGAGGGGCCGCGCTCTGGGTGGGCGTGTGCCCCAGGGCGCGCAGCGCCTGGCAAGTCTACCTCTTCTGGCTCCACCACTCCCTCCCCTCATCCAAGCTGGTAGCTGTGCCCCGACCCAGCCGGGGAGGGAGCTGGACTGCGGACGGCAGAAGCCCAGGACCGGTGGCTTTTGGCTTTCCCAAGTCCGAGTTTACTTTGTCTGCCTAGAGGTGCTAACCTCGGAGGTGAGTGCACGCCCACACCGGCCGCCTCCAAGTCTGCGGAATTTGCCCTCAACCGCCTCTGGACTCCCCAGCGATGCTGTCTTGCCGGGGGTCCCCATCCATGCCACCTGCGTGGAGCTGGGAGGAGTCCACAGCCCACCCTCTGCTTACAGACAGCCGCGTGGAGGAGGGGTCCTCACACCCCGCAGTCCCACTGGAACCTGGGGTGTCAGAGAAGGGCCTAGTCTAGCTCTGTTGACCAGCGGAGCCCCTTCCCCCCCAGCTCCCGCACATTTCCGTGGGAGGAGGCTGGGCTACGGTGAGTACACTGGAGGGGCTGTCCCTTGACCCATGCAAACCCTGATGGGCTCTGGCTCTTTCAGGTCCCTGCACAGCCCAGAATTCTGCCCCGCCCCCACCCAGGTGCCGCCCATTGCCCTGGGGACTGAGCTGACTGAGCTGGTGGCACCCGGTGGCTCTGCTACAATAGCCAGCTTATTAACCCAATTTCCTCGGCTGTCCTTAATGCTATGTTAATGGAGACTGGCCGCTGCCGAGAAAGCTGCCTGTCTATAGCATTTAACTTTAATTAATACATTTCAAAGGCCCTTTTGTATTTGCAAAATGAAGTGTGTGATTAAGTCTTACTCATAAAGACATATGCTTAATACTGGTTTTTTCTAATTTCCATATTTATTTCTTCATTGTCTTCCCCCCCCGACTACTGTATCAATTTTGCACATTTGAAAAGCTGAGTATGAGAACTGTTTCAAATCCCTTTTGGTGGCTGAGAATAGGACAACTGTCCAATGTCATTTACATCTCGGGTCATTTCCAAGTGATTCTAAATCAATTTTATACTTATATAATCAGAAACAGTCACTTACTTATTCTGTTATTATATATTAAAAACCAGACATGTTTAGTATATCATTTATATTCAGAATAAAGTATTTTATTTCAACTTATTTTTTTAATAACATGATTCCATTTTAATATCAAGTTAAATAGTGTTCATTTGTGACTGAACTTGTAATTTCAACTTTCAGATGATTTTATCAGTCTGGGCCACATGTTTCTAAATCAGAGTCTACAAGGTCTCTGAGAGGCAGCCCACTGATCTGTAAGCAGCCACACGGTGAATACATGAAATTACAAGACAGAAATCTCTCTGCCCCACTCTTGGGTGAAAAACAATTTTTTAAGAGAACGATTTCACTGAGAGTAAATTCTTCTAACGACTTGGCTTAAATAAAAGGTAAATTAAATTTAAACAATTTTCGAAATTGCAAGGCTGTTTATCTCCAAATGTCAGCATTGCTTTTTCATTGGGGTTGAGTGGAATTCAAAGTGAAATTAGGCAGGCTTCTCAACCGGGGCCACTAACAAAGCATTGCGTTCTATCAAAATAAGTGTCATTTGGCCACTTACAGGTCGGCGCAGCAAAGTCACCATTCTTAGGCCAGGCAAGCAGCAGTGTCTCCTCAGCCTGTGTGCCCGACCAACGTACAGCCAACCAGGGCACCATTGTCACCGCCCGTTTGCAAGCCCGCTACTGTCTAGACATGTCTGATGGGGGATCTGATTGTTTTATCCTGGGGTTTGAACTCCTGCAGGGCTGCCCAGGATTTCTGTGGCTCAGCTCAAAAGAACGCATCACCACGTATCCAACCACCCAGAGCTAGCATTCCTCTAGCACTGGAGAAGGAATTAAATAGGAAAGAGCTTTGCACATCATTCAGATTTGAAGCAGCCTCTCCAAAATGCTGGGTTTTAGGTCCATCTCAGGTAAGGAAGATGCATCTGCTGTGATAAGGTGCGAGCAAGTGTCCCTTCAATCCAGCACTGTCCCATGCAGAGAGAATGCAGACCACATGGGAAATTTTGCGTTTTCTAGTGGCCACATAAAAAGAATAAATAGAAGCAGATGAAATTAATTTTAATGATTATTTTTACTTATCCCAACAAATGCAAAGGATAATATTTTTAAATTATGAGGGAGATATTTTACATTCTTTTGTACTAAGTCTTCAAAATCCCCTGTGTCTTGCTCTTAGAGCCCCCTCTGTTCAGACCAGCGCTGTTTTGAGTGCCGGGTGGCCACGTGTGTTTTGTGGATTGTAAAAATGCAAAGCATATGAAGTGACTGTGTCTCCTTCACTTTAATAATAAGCAGGAAATGTCCACTGATTCAAGGAATAAATTCCAAAGCTAAACCGGTAAGGAAATGCCCTGTCCTGTGCCTCTCAGTCCTGGTGCGTCAGGTCCAGCCGAGGCTGGGCAGGTGGCAAGGAGAGCCATGGTCAGTTTTCTCCCAAGAGGAGGCCCTTCCCTGTGCCACCAGCATGACCCTGGCCGGCCGTGTACCCGGGCCTGGGGACCCAGCAGGGTGGCAACCCTGGGTCTTCCGCTCTGCAGCAGAGGGCTCATCCGGGCCAGCACTGCCTTCTCCCTCCATCAGCCATGCTGGCTACTGCTTGAGCGACTCGCAGACCGAGCCTCATCTGGCTCAGGTGTGAGCCCAGGAAGCCGGGTTTCTGGGAGCTTGGGGCAGACCTGTCCGAGCCCGGGGACTCCTTAGGGGTCCCTTGCCAGGGTCAGGGGAGGCAAGTTGCCCACCAAGGTCCTGCCCCCCAAGTTTATTCACTGCCTGGCATGTCCAAAGGCAGCGACATTCCACCCCTAGCTTGCCAAGTGGAAATAGAGGCTGCTTGGGTTGGAAAACAAAAGTGGGGGGTCCTTACAGCTAAGCTAATGATGAAACAGAAACAATCTCCCCTTTCTTTCTCTGAAATAAGCAGCAGCAGACGTATTTCTCCCTTTGGGTGTTTCGACGCCCAGGGGTGAGTGTAACCAAAACTGCCCCTCAGCCTGCCCTTTTGCCTCCACAGAACCACACTATTTGATATTTTCCATCTACATGGTCCCCTCGCATTTTGGTTGTGATGGTGCCCAAAATTCCTTGCTTTCCCCTTGTTAGGAAATTCATTGCCCTAAAGCAGCCTCCCTGGTTTTCCGCAGTGGTAACAGCACGCAGCAGCTGAGGGCAGAACTATCCCCAAACCTGGCTATGCTCCCAGGGACGTGGAGCAGGGACGGCCGCCCGGCCACACACGTTCATCCACAGACCCTCATGCAGCGGGCACGGGGCTTCCGGCTCTCGTATTGTGTTGATTTCAATCCAAAGATGGGATCTTGTCTTCGCTCCTGCACTGGTGGCTGGAGCCCCCGGGGAGCCCTGTTTGCCTTACTATAAGCTGACGAGCATCTGGGGCGGACACTTGCTTCGCCAAATACGCATGTCAGTTTCCCTTGCAGGTTAGGGACATTAAAAGAAGCATGTTCTCACAAATAGTGGTTTCCTGAAAGGATGGGGACACGCACAGACCACCATTCCCACCTGCATGGCCAGCGCTGTGTCACCTGTGGCCATCTGAAGGAATTCCGGTGGGAACCCCTGCACAGAGGCTCCTGAGCACCAGCTAAGCCGCAGAGCATGATTACAGTGATCTCACCGCATGGATGTGCGTGTGATGTGTCTTAGCCTCTAATGGCTTTTGGCATCCCATTTGAAGGGATGGAAATAGAAGGATTTACAGTGTATTAAATCATTTCTCTGACAATTACATTGGATCATAACCCTATGCTATGCTCTGTACTCCTGCAGAAGTCAGTTCCATAAAATTAGAAAGTCAATACACATTTGCCATTTAACCCAAAGGAGCAGAGCCCATGTTGCCATAAATGCGGAAAGGCTCAAATAATTACAAAGTTACCATGAATGCCGGCATTTTCTGTTTCAAAAAGTGATTTACGCTGGTTTTTCCCAGCCTGCAGAGCCTGACATGTGTTCGTGTGAATGTGTAAAAGCCATTTCTCTGAGTGGGAAGACAGTCGGGGTCGTTCAGGAAGTCAGCTCAGGTGGTGGCACTCGTGAGATGTGCACGTGGAAAGGGTCTCTGGACGGATCCACC
Source organism: Smutsia gigantea (assembly GCA_032199065.1). NCBI lineage: Eukaryota > Metazoa > Chordata > Mammalia > Pholidota > Manidae > Smutsia > Smutsia gigantea. The sequence continues at coordinate 663,028 of JAVSCE010004838.1, forward strand.
TTTCTGTCCTTCTGTGGTCGGCTCTGGGGGGTCGCTCAGCTGTTGAAGGGCTGGATGCAAAGGGAAGCTGCTTTACATTCAAGGTTCCATTTGCCATGGTCTGCATGTCGGGAGGCACAGCCATTGGAATGTGACTCAGAGCCGAGCATGGGCCTGGCCAATGGCGTCCGTCCCCCAAAACACTCCAGCCCCCTGGTGCCAGCATGACCATAGCTGGCGCCACCCGGGGCAGGAGCAGCTCACAGGAGCAACTCGTCTTCGTGTTAGAGCGGCCGAGCCTTCCCCGCCAGCCCACTTCCCCTGCAGGCTTCTGTTTGTCTGAAGCACTGATCCCGCAGTCAGCCACTCTCCGGGGCCCTGATGTGGCCTGACAGGAGCCCAGTGTCCCCAGTCCGTGTGGGTGGCTCGGGCTGTGCTCTGAGGCCACTGCCAGGCTGGGAACGTGGCCACGAGTCTAAGACACAAACAGGGCCCGAGACCCTCCCCAGTGGCCACGGGCATCTGCCGGGATGCATTTTTCTGCCATCCTCTCCCAGAGCGCTCAGCAGCCCCTACTTTTTGAACACAGAGGAAAATGAAGTCACAAAATCCCAGGGCCAGCTGTCTCTAGGTCTCAGGCATGGGGCTGGGCCTTCTTTTATGGCCCCAGAGAACACAGGGGGCAGCATGAGCCCAGGGGGTTCCACCAGAGTTCTGAGACAAGCAGAGACCCTGCTGGGTTGCAAGAGCCAGGTCCCCTTGGTCGTGATCCCCTCCATGTCCCAGAGGGTTTTGTGTGGATCAGGGGGACACTGTCCACTGAACGCAGACTGGTAGGGGACCATCTCAGGGCTCAGGAGTAGACACACCCGCATGTAAGCCGCTGGAGTTCAGAAACCCCACCCTCTGAGCGTGTTGGAGGACCAGCCCCACCGCCAGCTCCTGCCCAGCTCTCAGCTGGCTGCGCCTCCTGTGGGGGTGGCACCTTCATTTCAACCCGCAGGCAAATAGGTGTTTACTTTGTATTCAGGAACCTAAGTTTCCAAAATTAATTAAAAGCCTTTGACCTGCCGCAGGACTTGAAGTGCTCTTTACCCACCTTGAACCTTTTCTCTGGGCCGTGGGGTCAGCAGTGATGTTCAGAAAGAGCAGACCTGCCAGAGCTTTGTGTCAACTCCTTCGCCCACCAAGCAACTTGGGGGCGCCAGATGGGATGGAAAGCTGTGCCCCAAAGTCCAAGGGCTGTGTCTAGGGAACAGACCCACCGCCACCCCCCAGCATACCGCTCGCTCCCTCCGGCTGTTCATCTGTCTGTCTGCCTCGCACTCCTGCAGCTTCTTCAGCCTGCAAGGTCTACGGCTCTCCCTTCCTTCCCGGTGGCCCTGCTCCCCTAATTATCGCACAAGCTCCTTAAACTATTCCACATGTATTTTGGGGCCTCTGTGCTGATTGCATCTGCTCCAGGAAGGCCTGGCTGGTCTGGAAAGGGGGGACTAGTCTGGAGAGTGGCTGACCCACCACCTTCTGCCCACCTGGGGCAGGGCGGACATAGGAAGACCAGGCTGGGGCGCATGCGTGTGTCCTGCGTGCAGTTTCATTCCGTGGGTCCCTGGATCCTTGGCCAGTCAGGCACCACCAGAAGCTCCCCTGACGGCCCTTTCCTCCCCACCCCCACCTCACTCTAGGACATCTTTGAAACCCCTTCCCTTTCTGACCCTAGTCTGCCCTGTGTGTTTTACTGGGCCTCACAGGGTGACCACTGTGCCTGATTGCTGAGACTGGGAGGTTTCCTGGGACACAGACTTCCACTAAACCATGGAAAGTCCTGGGCAAATGGCTGGGTCAGCCACCCAGGGTCACCTCAAACCCTCTCTGCAAACAACAGAGGGCAAGCAGTATAAACAAAAACTCCAGCAGCTCCTCTCTGCTCCCAACCCTCCTGCAGGGGTCCTCAGCCTCTCCAGGAACTCCCTCCTCTGCGTTCCAAGGCCAGACAGTGCCTGGAGGAAACAAGCGTCAGCACAGGTGGGGGGCATACTGCTGCCCGCCTGGCTACTCCAGGAGGTGGGTACTTGTGTGGACCACAGGCAGCACCTGAGAGGTGGTTCCCACTGGTCTTGGGGACGTCCTCAGAGCGAGAACTCCAGGGAGTGAGGGCCCGGGCAGTCAGCACTGTGCAGAGCACCGTAGAGGCTAGAGGGGGTCAGGGCCACTCTGTGGATGCCTCCTCCAGCCTGGCCAGCCCCAGCCCTGGGCCCCCCCATGGCCCCAGAGCCTGTCCTGATTCTAGGAGCGGCAGACAAGAGTTCCTCCCTGCAGGACACATGTCCCCAAAAGGTGGGAGCTGGTGGGAGAGGGTGGGCGGCCAGAAGCTCTAACAGGCGGGAGAAACAGGGACAGCTCCTAACCAGACATTGTTGAGAGATTCTGCTCTAATTTTCTGCTCAGTAAGGCTGGTTTAAAAGGTAATTTTGAGGAGCTGTGCCTCCCCCAAACCTGTCTCCAGGACCGCGGGGCCATGCTGGTTAATTAACACCAAAGTGCCTGCACTGACAGGATGAGAGTGGCGGCTGAGCTTCCAAGGGTACTGAGCTCATTAGGCGGCCTTGTTACTGCCACGGACCCGCTAAGCGTGTCATTTGAAAGGGAATGCTCGGCTTTCAACTGTTTCAATCACATGCGTGGAAAGAATGTTTCCAGAGTAAGAACACATGAACAGACCAGGCCCAAGGCCCTCCAGGAAGGCACCCTGGGCGCAGCGGGAAGCAGGCCCGGGGGCCTAGGGGTCTGTGCCCCGTTTCCTCCGCTGTCGAGGGGCAGTGATGAGGGACCTGCAGGCACTGATGTGAGGACCCCACACATGGCTTGCTCCAGGCCTTCAGATCTGCCTCCATGCCGCTGCTCCCTGGCCAGGCAGGTCGTCGGTCAGTCACAGCAGCCTCTGTGGCAGTCGGTGACGGTCCTGGCTGCCCCCCAGGGCCTCCTGAGGAGCTGCAGGGGAGACACAGGAGCCCCAAGGGCCTGGTCGTCTCTTGCAGGGTGGCTGTTTCCTTTCTGTTTATTGTGGGAAAATGTAAAATAAAACTAACTGTTTTAATCCCTCGGAAGTGTATGATTCAGCAGCATTAGGCACTTTCACTGTGTTGTGTGACCCTCACGGCCCTCTGCTTAGAACTGCCATCGCCCACAACTCCGTTAAGTCAGGCAGGTTGAGGTGTGGTGCAGAGAAAAACACACCTGCACAGGTGTGGAGCCATGAATATCGGCAAGCGCACGGCACAGCCACGCCACCCGCGGGCATCCTGCCACCCCCAGGAAGCCCGCTCAGGCTGGCCTAGCCCCGAGGCCACCGACCTGCTCTCTGGCCCTGCCTTCTCCAAAACACCTTCTATGTGGACTCCTGGGGTGCCGTCGCTTGGCCTCTTGCTCAGCGTAGCACGTTTGGGGTCCACTGGAGCCCCCTCGTGGTGTCTCAGTCTTACAATCTGTCAAGTAGGGGAATCATCTCAGTAGAGGGTAAGGTTTTGGGAGAGATGAGATGTTTCCATAAACCTTGGCAGGTGTCTGTCCTCACAGGGCTCTGCCTACCAGTCACTGTCATTCTGCTGCTCCCATGGACACCAACATGGTTTTGAAAGTTAGGGGCCACCTTGATGTTTGCAGAAGGAACGCTGTGTGGGCCTCTGAGAGGTGAAAGAGACCTTTAGGGATGAAGCGTCACGAGGCAGCGAGTCCGAGGTGTCACCAAGGCCACTTGCCCTCTGAGTCGGCCCAACTGTCCCTTTCTGAAAGCACGTCCCCTGGGTCAAAACTGCAGCATGGCGCCCTGGCTGCCAGTAGGGTTTTCTGTAACGGTGAGAGTTCCGGCAAAGAGCTGTGGAAGGAGGGTTCAGCCTGGGGCCAAGGTCTGCTCTCGTGAAGGGCCTGGATGAAGCGGTCAGTTGAGCCTTTGAGCCTTGATTAGACAAGAGCCATGCCAGGCAGCGAGGGGCCCCGTGGTATCACCTCCCCACAGGCTTGGCACCGGGGCTTCTGCTAAGCTGCTTGTCAGCTGGCGTGCACCTGGAGAGCCACTGAGGGGCGCGTGAGGAAACAGGAAATGCTCACAGCGAGAAAGGGCCCAGACTTGCCCCCCATGCAGCCCCGTGGGAGCTGGTGAGATGACCCGGGGCCCCGAGGAGATGCGTCCCAGCTGCCACGGGGTTCCTACTGGAATCTTGTCTCAACCTTTTTGTTCTGTTGTACTTTTTGATAGAGAAAAATATGGAAAGTCTTTAATAAGTAAAGTGAGTTTAAAGGCTGTTGTGGGGGTAAGCCACTGCTGTCCCCCGCATACAGCCCCGGGGATCTGCATGCCCTGGGCCCACCCCAGATGCAGCTGAGTGCACTGTTTCCGGCAGCACCAAGGGCCCAGGCCACAGACGTCAGCGGGAAGCCACCTTCACACACATGAGGCAGAGGCATTCATGACGCCACACCGCGGCTTGGTGTCTGCCAGATGAACCGGTGATTACACTTCCTCGTAACAACCCTCCGTAAGTCTTTGCAATTTTCATTTTGCAGAGATTTAATGCCGATCTGTGCCCTGTTGTTGGCTTCCATTTTAATCCAGAATCACTCATTAAATGGAGACCAGCAGACGTCATGGGCGAGGCCTACGGGCTGGACACCCAGATGGGCGGATGCTGCCCTCGTTCTGTGATCGGCACTAATCTGAAGCCATGACCTGCTTCTCTGCACTTTGCATCTTTTATATTAAATGCAACCTGGACACCCATGGGACGGAACGTGCATGGCCACATCCAGGAATGGACTGTCCTCCTTGTGGATGGTTTCCAAGGTCTACCAAGTAAAAAGGTAACAAGAAGCTGAGTTTATGCAGCTATGATTCCTGCTTCGGAGGCAGGGAAACTTACAGACTCTGCAGAGATGACACAGCCCCGTAGGACATCTGCATGAGGGGCCTGGGGCCCAGCAGGCAGGACTCCCGACAGGTGCTTCTGAGCTCACTGGTCTTCCCAGCACCTGAATGTCTCTAGTTGAAACTAGAAGGTAGCCGTCATGAAGTCATGGGCAAAGCAGTAGCCCCAAGAGGGTGTGTCACACCCTCATCCTGAGATACCATCTATGGAAAAACGTGTGATTAAGTTGGGCTGCTGAGAAGAGGCAGCTCTGGTGCACTGTCTGGGTGGGTCCTGGAGGCCATCCCGAGCACCCCTCCCAGAGGGGGCAGAGGGGCTTTGGGGACAGGCCCAGGGGGAGGGAAAGGTGAGGGAAGACAGAGCGGAGGGAGAGGGGGGTCACAGAGCCACAGCCTCCAGCAGCAGGGTCGATGCAGCGATATCCCCAAGCCTCCCCAGGGAACAGGGCACCTGGCCCTTGGACTTCCGCCTCCTGACGGGGAGAGAAGGTGTCTGCTGGTTTGGCCCTGGTTCTGGCACTGCAGAGCCGCCCCAGAGCCGACAACGGAGTTCTGGCCATGGAGAACGCCAAGCGTCACAGTGTCCCATGCCTCTCATGCAGATCCCTGCTTCCCCTTGGGGCGTGTTCATGTCTTCTTGGTGACTTCCTTCTCCCAGAAGGACAAAAAGGAGATGCTGCTCCAGGCTCCTTGCCTGGCAGCGTGCACGCAGTTCCCCTGCAGGCGGTCTGTCGCTGCATAGCAAGTCAGCCAGAAACTCGGCATCCTAAACAGCAACAGACGCATTACCTCCAGCTTCTAGGATCAGGAATTCAGGAGGGGCTCCGCTGGACAGTTTTTGCCCTGGTTCTCAGGAGGCGGAGGCTGGCTGGGGGCCAGAGGTTGGCTGGGGACGGGAGGCTCCCCTCCCACGCCGGCTCGCCACAAGGCCCCTCCACAGGGCCTCAGCGAGTCCTCACCACATGGCAGCTGTCCTCAGGGAGAGCCATGTCTTGTCACCTTGTCTTGGAAATCACTGACCACCCACCCCTCCACCTTCATTAGGAGCATGTCACTAGGTCTGACTCCCACTCAAACAGAGGGAATCACACCTCTTTTGGGGGAGGCTTCAGAAGATGGGGTGAAGGCCACCACACCAGGATAGTTCACTGGAGAGGATGAAAGAAAATCACTCAGAGATACCCTCCTGCACATAAAAACATTCCCACGCATGCCACAGGGTCTGGACCACCTCCAAATGACCTTTCTTTGGGGAACCATGGAGCCTGCGGGCCCTGCAATCAGATGTAACTGTCCCGCGGGGGCTGGGGCTCCAGCCAGGGACTTGCAGATGCACTGGCTCTATCAGTCCCCCGAAATTATCTTTTACAGGCAATAATAAATGCCCGTGCCAATTACCAGAATGGGTTTAACCGCAGTAATGACTTTGAATTGAAGGGGCCATTCTGGGTCCTATATAAAAACCACAATAATAAAATCTCTGCAGCACTTTTGTTAAGTATTCATTGGTGTGAAATGAAGGAGAGGCTGTGCCGGAACATGCCGAAGGGGATGCCGGAGCCTCAGAGCCGTGCTCCTCTCGGTAAACTGCAGGGCGCCCAGGTCCCAGGACTGGAAGCGTACTCTCAGGCTCTCGGCATCCACACAGCCGTGTCCCCCCTGGAGGCAGGAGGCCTGCGATCCGGAGGTTGGGGCATCCATGACAGGGCAGCGCAAGGTCTGGACAAGCCGGGGACCACCCCGGGCCTCAGGGTCCTGGCCCGTGAAATGGGCATAGAGACTCTGCTGGGTGGGGGATGTGCATGCCTGGGACCACGGACACCTAGCGGGTATAGCGCCCTCTCACAGAGGACCCGCTCAGGGTCCCTGGACAGAGCGTGAAGGCTCGGGACCCCAGAACCCCTGTGCATCCTTCCTAGAAGTGGTGCTGTTTGGGGGATGGGACACATTTTCCCCCCACCCTCACTTGGCCGCCAGGCCCCAGGGTGTCCTTGCTGCCTTCATGGGGGAGACTGGCAGCCGCATTTCTCAGATGCAGGCACCTCCCCTGAGCACCTGAAGACGGGGTGGGGAAGCCAGGACCAGCAGTCCACCCCCTGCACGGCAGGGCCGTCCTCTGCAGGGGGGACACTCCAGACCTTGAAGTCTGCGGGGCCTGCGAGCTGAGTGGGGCGTGCCAATGCCCACCACCTGCGATCACCACCACCTTCACTACACTCAGGGTCAAATCAGCAAATCAGTGGTGCAAGAGACTGCACAGACAGGTCCGGCGGCTCACAGAAGAGGCACTGTCCCCGTGCCACGGCGCAGACCCCACCGCCACTGTCCTTCCGGACACCACAGTAACCCTCGGACGATGCTGGAAATCAACCCCTTGGATCCTTAAGAAACAACTGAGCTCAGACTTTCTGTTAACTTTGAAAGGCGTTCTGCCTGGTTGCTCTCAGTTTGTGTTTCCCCCAACCTCCCCAACCCATCCCCTGGGCCTCCTCTCTCCCTCTCTTCCCCCCAGTGTGGGAAGAGGTCTGCCTTCATGAGGGGCTTGGTTGATCTTTCCCTCTGCCCAGGAGATGGCTCTGGCCTCTGAGGGTCCACTTCTGTCTCTTGGAGGCTCCCACAGACTCGGGTGGCAGCACTGGCCAGGAAGGAGTTACCCTTGGTCAACCAAGGTGGAGAGCCAGTGCCACAGAGGGGCTCCTGCCTGCACCTGCTGCCGTCCTGTCTACACGGCTCCGAGGCCACCAGCAGGCCCAGCCATGAATATTGATGGCACGTCCTTTGTGTGGAGCGTCCCACCCGGAGCCGGCTGTAGTGCGCTGCTGCTCTGAGATCCATCCGGCTTTGCTGAGTGTCAGGACGTGTGGCGGCGACAGATGGACGCTGGCCTTCACGCCTCTGTGCACTAGAGCCTGGCACAAAGGAGCCCAGGATGCTTTTAATGTCACATACCTGCCTTGGGGCCTGTTTTCCACCCCACTTGCCAAGCCCGGGCTTTTTATCAAACGCCTTAAGCACTTCGTCAGTGTGGGCATCTGGCCACACTTTTAAGATTTTTTATTTGCTAAAATATTTAATAGAGGGCCAGGGTTTGGCTGGGGACTCGGGCTGCCATTGCATGGGTGGACACGCAGCCACCCCAGCAAAGGCCCGTGGCCGGCAGGGGAGTCACCAGCCCCGTCCTGGCGGAAGGTGCTCTTCCCGCCCTGGGGGCTGGGAAGTCAGCCTGTCGGCTCTGTTCCGGCCGGTGAACCCCATGCTACCACCTCTGAATTGTGAGCAGCCGAAGGCCACAGGGGACTGTGGGAACTCAAAAGGCGGTTGTACTCGCAAACAGACACTCAACCCAGTCCTTGCACGCAAGGGTCCACAGGGCACCACGCTTCAGAACTGCTTGACACAGAAAGTAGCCAAAAGGCAAAATCAACCCAAATGCCCATCCACTGATGGACGGATAAACAAAACATCGTCCCCCTAGACAATGGAATATAACTCAGCCACGAAAAGGAGCAGAGCCCTGACTCACTACAGCACAAATGAACTGGGAAGACATGATGCTCAGGGAGAGACGCAGCCAGAAGGGGCCACAGTGTGTGCGTCCACTTGTATGAAGTGTCCGGAACGGGCAAACCCAGCAAGGAAGGATATCAGTAGCTGCCAGGACCCAGGGGCGTGGGGGCCAATGGGGATGGTGTCTTTTTTGGGTGATAAAAAGGTTTGGAACTCCTTGGCCCTGGCTGAATCTACAGTCAAGAACAGGCACAGACAGGAACCGGATAAGTTAGCTTGAGGGGAAGGAAGGCTTCTTGGAGGAGGTGACATTAGGATGAGCTTGGGAGAACGGGGGAGGCGGCCCAGGCAGGGGAACAGTGGGTGCACAGGCCCTGAGGCAGCGGTAGAGCCCTCAGGGACCAGAGGAGGATGACCTGGGTGGGGAGTGGTGAGATCAGGAGGGCGGAGGGCACCCACTGAGTGGCGGTCAGGGGAGGACCTGCAGAGGGAGTCTGGTCACTGCTGCAGAAGGGTTTGCTGGCAGCTTGCAGGCCTAGGGTCAAATGCCTTCCCTGAGCCCCTCCACATGCCTCCTAGAGATCTTCCCACAATGGCCTTGTCTAAGCCTCACACGGGATTCCTACCTGCCTAGCTGAGGACCCTGAGGTCCAGGTGAGGATGCCCAGGTTCAGAGTGAGGGTCGCCACTGGCAAAATGTGCACATTCTGGAGAGATGGTTTGGGCTGCTGGAGGTCGCACATCCTGTCCCCAGAGAGGCTGGACGTCTGACAGCAGCGCCCTTGTGCCCAGGCCCCTGCACCTGGCCCTGGATGGGCCCACTGGCTCTCACTGGCCCCATGGCCTCCTCTTTGGGCTTGGCCCCATCTGTTGTTGCCCAGGACCCTCCACTGTCCCCCTGCTCCATGTAGTCACTGCCCCCAGCCATTCCAGGCACCCTGCCCTTACTCAGCCCACCCGCTCCCCTGGCTGCTTACCTGCGACCACTGTACCGGCTCTGGCTGGGAGACAACGGAGGTGGCCCCCACTCAACCCTGTGGCAGGTTGGCCAGGGCACCTCTGCACCCTGGACCTGTCCGAACCCTTGCATTGGCACTTTCTGGACAGCCGGATGAGGAGGGGTCAGGGGATTCCAGAGGCTTCCGTGCAGAGGCAGCCTGCAGACCCCAAACCTCTGGGATTGATCTGCGGCCCTCAGTACTCCTGGGCTTTTGCTCACCTATTCTCTGAGCCCCAGGTGTCTCTGCCATCTCTTTCCCGTCGTGCCCACCAGATCCCAGCCAGATGCTGCGTCCTCAAGGAAGCCACACTGCCTTCCCTTGGCCCAGGCCGGCTCCATGTCCCTGTCCCACAAGGGATCCAGGCCTGTTTCCTGAGCTGGGCAGGACTCAGTCCTCGACTCCTCAAGTCAGTACCTCACACAGGGCCTGGGCCAGGATCCCAGCAAGGACCCTGGACGGGGCCAGAGGGCACGAGCAAGAGCAACACACCACTTACCCATGGAGAAGGGTGGCAGCGGGGCTGAACCCACTCAGACAGGCGCAGTGGGAGAGTCAGGGGAGGCAGGAGGAGGGCAGCGCAGCCAGCCTTGTGGCCAGGCATGCCCATGCCACCGCCCGCCCGAGATGCTGCCCTTCATCAGCCCCTTCAAGGGGGATGTTTGTTCCTCTCAAGGAGACCGGCTTCTCTCCCCCCAACTCGAGATCAGCTTTCACGTCCCAGCAAAGGCACCGAGTCCTCATGAAACGTGCCCGCGGGGGGGCCCACCAGTCCCGCTGGTGGCTGTGCATTTCAAGCTGACCCTGGGTCACCTGCACCCCCAGCCTCTGTGGCTACCTCCCACCGCACGCCTGGGCCCCACAGTCCCCCTCCAGCAACACCAGGACCCAAGCTGGCCAGCTTGGATTCTGCTGTTTCTCTTACCTTTAGATGTTCAATAGCATGAATATTCTTATTTTTTATTTAAAACTAATTTGGAGTTCTTGCTCTCTAAGGGGCTTCTAATCACCAAAAATCGCCTACGGCAAGAGCTGATTGACAGGCCGACGTGGACACTTCTGAAGAACAAATTGGCCATTGACAGTGCGGTACACAAAGGGAAATGCCAAGGGTTTGTATATGAGCTGCTGGGAGAGCGCTGTTAGCATCTGCTTCCCACACGGGCAAAAACACCTGTCAGACACCAGGAGACCGTAAACGGCACACGTTAATAGTTACTTTGTTTAAAAAGTCATTAAAATTGAATGTCAGCTAAAACTTGGAAAAACATTTATTCTTCAAACCCCTTTAATCTTACTGGTGAGAGCCAGACTGAACTGTTTCTGCCTGGGACAGAGATGTAAGTATGTAGACAGGCGGCGAGTGCCCCAGAGGGGCCACGGTGACAGTGAGGCCTCGGGGAGGAAACGCACCCCCCAGGGGCCCCAACCAGGAGCCTGTCCCTCCTCTGGGGGCAGCGGGCTGCGCAGCTGCCCGACACTGGGGCCACACCTTCCCCCGACCCCCAGCTCTTCATTTCTCGCAAATAAACCGTCTGCTCTCACTGAGTCTGCAGAGTGGTCCATCCCAAGATCCGGCCAGGGGCTGGGCCGGCCCCCTGCCCATCTCCACACTGACCACAGACAAGGAAGGCAGCTGCAGCCCAAAAAGCAGCCAATTAGGGGCAATTCCAGAGACGGCTCTCTGATGGGAACCCATGGGCCCAGGACTTCACCAGAGCGGCAGGCAGGGTGGGGAGGCTGCTAATTAGGCAACCAGAGCAGGGCCCGGCTGCCCCTGAGGAGGTTCCCAAATGGGCGGGCTGCCCACATCCCAAGCCCCACCGCTCCAAACAGCGGACAGTCCCTGAGACTGAAATAGCCTTGAGGCTGTCGCTGCCCAGGCTTGACTCAATGTGGCCAAACACTGAAGACAGGGGAGGGGTTGCATCAGGGCAGCAGGGCAGGAAGCTCCTTTACGGGCAAAGCCACTGGCCTCAGCTCCATGGACGGGAGAGGAAGGATGGGCTTGGGTATTGAACCTGGGCCGGGCCCAGGTGGCCGCAGTGAGGAATCAGGGGCTTAGGGACTTCGGCCCAGCTGCTTTGGCCCGTCTCTGCCCGGGGCCTGCACTGTGCTATGGCGCTCGGCTAAGGCCTGATAGAAGAAAAGACTCCACCTGCTGACAGCTTGTCTTCAGACCTGCCCAGGACAACTGGACAAGGTGCACACAGACCCCACGGGAGACCAGGATCTGACAGGAACCAAGGAGCCAGGCCTTCCTGTTCACTTTCCATGTAAGAGAGTTGAGCCTAGTGAGAGCCACCACAGAGGAGGAAACGTGGGCATGGGGGTGCGGGAGACGGTGTGGCCACACGGAACGCCGATGGGGTCTCAGCCGGTCAGGGTGGGGACTGCCCTGGGCCCATCGGGGGCCAGCCCCCAGGAGCTGACACACGTGGGTGTCGTCCCCACAGGAAGAGGCGGGTCCCGCGGGGTAGGGGCGGCACTGCCGGGGACTTGCTCCCACTCCTCACGCCGGGTCCGCGGCACCTGCAGGGATGGGGGGGCTGGGCAGGGAGGAGCCCCTGGGTCATCCCTGAGGAACAGACGTGGAGGGCTGGGTCTCCCTGTTCCTGTGCTGAGGGGCCTGGGGAGGGAACGTCTCAGCTCCAAACTTCCCAAATGACCCTTAGGAAAGGCTTTTGGACCTATGATGTCCTCCAATATCAGTCACCATGCCAGGCGAGAGCCTTGGAGGAAGGTGCCCGTGAGGGACCCTGGCAAACCCTGGACAGGGACCACACAGCCTCGTCAGGGACTCAGTTTCCAAGCAGAGGCTCAGAGGAACCTTACTGCACAACAGCTCAAGCACAGTATCGAATGTTAGCAGCTTCTCGGGGCACTGATTCCGCACTGGTGAGCACCCATGGAGGGCACGTCCTCAGACTGTGCAAAGAGGAGAAGCAAGTGCTGCACCCAGGAGTGCAGGGGTGCAGTGCCCGCACCCATGCTGCCCATGAGCCGTGAGCAAGTCCACCAACCACGCTGGCCCGCATCCTCTGCCTCTGCAAGGGTCTGCCTCCCAGACAAGGGCCTGGGGACCACGGTGGGGGCCTGGCACCTCCCTTGCAGGGGCTGGGTCCTCTTTCCCCACCTTCCAAGGAGTCTCAGCTGCTCTCAGAGGCTGGACGGGCTCCGTGCCCCTCCCACAGCCTGGGGCCCTCCTGACCCGAGGAGAGGTACTTGTGCCAGGTCACCCGCCTGGGTGCCGAGCGGGAAAGAAAGGCTGTCAACACACCTCCTGACTCAGGTTCCTGAATACAACCTATGTCCCCGACATTAATGGTGGTGAAACGCACATGACATAAAACTAACCACATTAAAGTGAACAGTCCAGGGCACTTGGCACGTCCACATCGCCTGAGCACCGCCAGTCTCTAACTCCAGAGCATTTCCATCTCCCAAAAGGAGGCCATACCGGGTAGGAGTCAACCAGCTGCCCCGTGCTCCCCGCCCCTGGAACTGCCCGCCGGCTCTGGCTCTGCCTGCGCTGGTGTGTCCTGCTTGGGCATCCCTCGGCCTGTGCCCCTCTGGGGCGGGCTCTCGCTCCTCCTGGTGTTTCCAAGGGTCATCTGTCTTGTGGTGTGAATTGGGGCTTCATTCCTTTTCATGACTGGGTGATGCTCGATTGTCGGGTAGGCCACGTCGTGTAGCTGCTCGTCTGTCCACGGACGTGGCGCCACTCCCGCCTCTGGTCGCTGTGAATCCACTGCTGGGACCTCGTGTGTTAAGTCCGTCTGGACCTGCCTTGCTCTCCCCTCTGTGTGCACCTGGGAGCGGACTTGCTGGGCCACCTGGCAATTTCATGGGCACCTTTGGGGGAACTGCCAGATGGATTCCCCCCTGGCCACGCGAGTGCCGCACCTTCCCCACGCCCTGGCCAGTGCTTGCTCTGGCCTGTGTGTTTCCAGCTGCCTAGCAGGTGCCGTGGTCTGGTGTGCCCTCCTGGGGGAGAACAATGCCATGCATCTTCCTGTGGGCTGTCATGCCCATTGGGCGTGCGGGTCTGCTGGCCTGCGCTGGTGCGCTGGGCTCAGCCACGTGGCCACTGACTAAACGCTGCTTGCTGGGGCACTGTGAGCCTTGGTCTGTATGCTGTGGCCTCTGAGCTGCTGTAGCAGAGGGAGAGTCTCAGATGGAGAAAGGGTCTCTCCAGGAGAGGAGAGGCCACGGGAGCCCCCAGCCTGGGATGTAGGCCTTGCCTCAAATGGAGATCTGCTGCGGGAAGTTTTGGGGTGTCATGGCACCACCATGTAGGGGGTGGGATGGTGCAGGGGACAAGCTCAGGTACACTGCAGCCACAATAGAGGCTCCCAAGGCCCACAGGGGCCCTGGAGCTGTGAAGACCTTAAGGGCTGAACCAGCTGAGGGTGGGTGGGGCCTTTGGGTTCCCCCGACTACTGCCTGTCCTCTCGGAGCTGACAAGTCCTCAGATGCAGTGACCCTCCTTAGGGATCAACCCTGGGAAAGTGACTCACCTGTGAGCTGCCAGCAGCCCCCACCCCATCCCTAAGTGGATTTGCACGTGTCCATTAGGCTCCTGGTCAGTGCCACCTGGCTCCTAAGGCCCTTGATTCAGAGCAGGTGGAAACAGGGGAGCCACACTATTAGGGGCAGAATTGTGTCCCCCTCCAAAATTCATATGCTGAAGTTCCAACCCCCAGGACCCCAGAATGTGACTGTATTTGAACATGGGGTCTTTACAGAGGTGATCAAAGTAAAATGCAAAGGTAAAAAGGGTGGGCCCTAACCGAACCCAAGGAGTGTCCTTAGCAGAGGAGGTCGGGTCACAGACAGACACAGAGGAATTGCCACGTGAGGACACAGGGAGGAGACGCTGTCCACATGCCCAGGAGGGAGCCCAGAGAGCCAGCCCTGCCCATGCCTGGACCTCGGATATGCTGCCCCCAGAACCGAGAGGATCTATTTCTGTTGCTTGAGCCCACTTGGCTTAAGCAGCACTTCGTTCTGGCAGCTCTGGGATGCTAACAGGCCACCACCAGGCCCATCCTGATGGCGCTGGCCTGATCCAGGTGGACACCCCTAATTCTGTTGATAGAAAAGTGCATACAGGCAGGCTCAGAGATGCAGGACAGGGAGAAGTGGCTCCCAAACACAGACTGTCACTGCTGGATGTGGCGGGTGTTGGGTGGGGGCAGCACAGCCCTCAGGCAGTTCCTGCGCCCCTACCTCCTCTTTGCAGTGAGCAGGAGAAAATGAGACACCCTGAGACACCACGCTCCAGCCTGGTGCTGGCTGAGGGGAAGGAGGAGAGAGGGAGCCGCTTGCATATTTGCAGGAAGGCAATTATACTAACATTTTCAATTATTTAATGGACAGGCTGTATTTCATGTTGCATGTCCCTGGCACCTTTAGTGGCATCTCCAGTGCTCTGTCCTTGCATGGAGACCTCCCGGCTCTTTCCTAAAGCAGCCTGCAGGCTTGCTGCCCACCTGGGCAAAGGCAGGTGCTGCGCTTGGACAGTAGCAGGAGCTGGCGTCAGTCAAGTCCATCCAATTCTGTGTGAGCAACAGCTGTGAGCAAGGATTGGACAGTCCCCGAGGGGGCAGGGACCCTCCAAAGGCAGCCACTACCAGGAGTTGGGTGCTTAGGCCAGGATGCAGGCGTCCCCACCACCCAGCACTCCGTGCCAAGTGCCCCTGCCACCGAGGAGCCCTCCTGCAGTTCCCCCCAAGTGAAAAACCCCCTCCTCCCACCAGCCCATCCAGGCGGGCACGGGAGCAGGGTGTTTAAGCCTCTTTAATCCTGTTGCTCTTCTGCTTAACAAATCTCCCGGAACCTGTATGATTTTCTGGCCCTTGTCACCGCATTCTCCCCGTGGGTTTCTGTGGGGCGGGCATTCGGGGCCCCTGGGCCGTGCTGTCGTGAGGGGCCTGCCTTCTCCTGTGTGTCCCAGGCTCCCCTGTTTCTCCTTGAGGCCCCACAGTGGTGGTGGGGTCCTGGGAGCCGGTGTGCAGGAGAGCCAGGTGGGAGTCTTTTCTGACCGGGTCCGGAAGCCACGATGTGGCCTTGGAATAGTCAGAGCTCTCCCAGATTTGAGGGCAGACAGAATTTGGAGGCCAGATTTTGTGGTCAGATGTGCTTCTCAGGGCAGGGTGGGTCTCCCTCCCCTGAGCCTGCCTTCCCCAAGAGGACACAAAGCTGCTGGGTCCCCGGGATTTCTGTTCCCAGTGTGGGGCACAGAGTCCCAGTTTCTCCTGATGCTGGGTGTTTCTGAGGGGCACAGTGCTCTGTCCCCCAGGCCAGGTTCCTGAGCTCCGTGTTGGCAGCACTCCCGGCCAAGGCATTCGGGGCCAGGAGGACTGGTTCCAGGGGTTCCCCAAACACCAGCACCCTGTGTGCACACATGTGTGTGGGGAGTGGTCCGGGCAGAGACAGAGCTCAGGCTAAGGTCTCAAGACAGGAAGATGTAGAGGGAAGGGCAGAGGCAGGCACATCCCAGCAACCTCAGTGCAGGCTGGAGGCGGGGAGGATGTGGTCAGGCCCAGCGAGGCTGGCAGACAGCAGGTTTTGTCCTCTCTGCGCCTCCAGTGTCATCTCAGTAGATGGCCGCGATGGAGGGCACCGGGCCCCCAGGGGAGAGGCAGAGACAGGAAAGAGTGAGCTGGAGGGCACGCATGACCCAAAGCTGCTGCTCTGTGGCGCCAGAGGCGGGAGTGGCAGGGAGGGGACCCTGAGGTCTCTGCAAGGGACCACATGGCTGCCAGAGGTCCATGGGCTTGGGGGTCCATCTCCTGGGCTTTGGTCACTTTTGAATGTCCCCAGGCCCTTCACCCTGGAGGTGGAAGAGAGGACCACCTGCAGGGTGTTAGCAGCAGGCAAGTGTCCCCCACTGCCAGGCATCATCTCTCGCCAACCTGCTGCTGCAGGGGCATGAAGCCCAGCCCTGTAGGGTCTCCTGTCTGCCTTCTAGACCCAGGGCTGGTAGGGCTGCTGGGGCATCATGGTGCCGGGTCAGGGCGAAAGCTGGGCTGGGCTGGCTTGTGAAACCGGAGAACAGCGCCTCTGCATCAGGGAGGCCCTCAGCTAGGTGCCAAGGAGGAGCCGCCAGGATCCCCTGCCCCATGAGGGGCTGGAGGCGCAGCGATCCCGAGGCAGGAGGATGCGGCCAGCCTGCAGTGCCCTGGCAGCCCACTCCCCTGGGAACTGCGCCAGTATACCAAAGGCCAAAGGGCCAAGTTTGCCTTTAATTAAAATGCACATCCTTTAATTAAAGGCCCCATAACACATGAAGGGCATCCAGTGAAATACGACGTGTGGCACAGTCATTTCCCTGCTGTTAATTACTAATTAATGAAGCTATTTCAATTAATAGCTTCCCCACCTCACTCCCCCTTTGACAGGCCCCCTGCTGGGGCACATCCCAGAACCAGACACCAGCTCCTGTGCCCATAGTCAGGGCACTGAATATTCATGTGACTTCAGCGCTTTTCAATTAAACATAATAAAGTAAATCCTGTCAAAAGTGTATCTCCAACGTGCAGCCCACCTCCCCTTCCTCAGGACTCAGCAGAGGGGACAGACCAGCTCCCCTGCAGACGGTCATACAGAATGTGGCCTGCAATCCTGGGAGGTGCCCAAGGGCATCCCTGGCCGGGGTGCCCTGCACACACCACCAGCTTCAGGGATGACCCACTCAGGGGGAGAGATGTCCAGGAGTCCCCGAGGGGCAGGGCCCTGCAGTCCTGGGGAAAGACAGAAATGGGGCTTGGAGGGTGGAGGGGTGTTAACATGCTAGTCATGAATATTAAGTGACCATTAAAGAAATGACAGAAAAAGGAGCGATCCCACATGCGAGCAGGAGATGGGGAGGGCACCGGGGAGCCCCGTGGGGCTCTCAGGGTCTGGGGACAGGCTGTCGGGGAGGCCGGGACAGTGCTGGAGGGACACTGGCGGAGGCTGGCTGGAAGTAGCTCCTGGGCGTGGCTCTGAGCACTGCCGCCCTCTTTGCAATGTTTGAATCCCTGCTGCAGCCCCACTACTCCCAGCCCCCCTGCCGAGCCAAGGTCAGTCACACCAGGGAGGGGCAGAGCGTGGGCCCAGCTCCTCTCCACCGCCGCTGTGACGGAGCCCACCTGCAAGGTCCTGGCTGCAGCCTTGTCTGCCCCCTTAGAGGCAAAGAAGAAAATCCATGTGTATGAGAGGCACCTGGTTCGCACCCCAGGCGCAGCCCCTGGTACTGTGGGAGAGCCTAACGCCCTCCATCCATACATCGCTGTGCACTTCCCAGGGACCAGACCATCCACCCGTTCCTTTTGTCAAAGGTCAGGGCACAAATATCAGTGGTGGGCGCCTGACCCCACAGCTGCAGAGGACCCAGCACAGCTGCTCCCGGGGCTCATGTGGACACAGCCTGGTGGACGGTGCCCTCTGTCGGCTGGCTGAGGGGCGGCAGTGGCCTGGCACCCTGCAGGACCCCCTGGTTCTGGCTGAGCAGGCACATGTGCGGCCCCAGGCGGCCACAGCCCCCCTTTCAGGTGTGAAGGAATGGTGGTTTGGCGTTTGGTGAAGAGGCAAGTTGAGCCAGATGCCTGCTCCACTCTCAGCTCTGCTGTCTGCGTCCCCCATTGTCTCCTGCCCGATCTCAGGGTCCCTGTCGAGGGCTGGGCTCCTAGCAGGGCTGCCCCGGTGGGGGTGTGTCCGAGCCTGACCACACCAGATGGGTCGAGCCAGACCCCTGGCGTGGGAACGCCCTGCCTGCAGGGACACCCCTCTTTGCTACCAGCACCCTCCCTGCTGGCTGGTATTTCCCCCAGACTCCGTGCGGCTCCCTGCCTTGAAAAGGGTTAGGGACACTGCAGCCACCTCCAGGGTGACCTTCCAGGCAGGAAGGGCAGTGCCAGGAGGCCAGACCCACCTGAGGTACGATGGGGTGCATCCCTAAATCCACACGCCGGCCTCCCCCTCTCCCTCTCCAGCCTGCCTTCTGGGACGAGGTAACAAGGGTTGACCAGGTGTGGAGCCCAGGGGTCCTGGGGCATGGTTTGCATGCCTGTCTTAGGTTCCCCTTCTGAGTAGAGCCCACCGTCCCTCCTGGGCTCCGCATCCCCTCAGGGTCTCTAAGCACCCACCCTGGGTAATGCACTCACGAAGGGCCATCCCCTCCCTCATATTCCCTGAGAGTTTACGGTTTGCTGTGGGTTAGAAGCAAAGGTGGTGTTAACTGCGTGTTCACAGCAGCCACGAGGCGGAAACAACCCAAATGCCTACCCTCGGATGTACAGACAAGCACAGTACGTTGTACACGTATGGCTACTTATGGCAGAGCACCACGCAGCCTTAGAAGGGAGGCGCATGGTGCCGCGTGACCCTCAAGGACATGCTGCCGTCAGCATCCCACAGCCGACACCGTGATCCCATAGACGGGGGAACGTCGAGCAGTCAGATTCATAGGACAGATGGTAAGTGGTGGCGCCAGGGCTGGGGGAGGGCAGCAGGAGGTGTTTAGTGGGGACAGAGCTCAGTTTGGGAGGGTGGAAGATGCCGGGGATGGCTGCCCGGCAGTGTGACGTGCTAATGCCCCAAGCTGCAAACTTAAACAGTGGCTACCGTGGCAGCCTGTGTGCTGAAGAGGTCGCGGTGGCGCACAGGTGCCCTCCCGGGCTGGCCCCAGCCTCAGGCCGGAACCTCCCAGAGGTCTGGCGGTCCCTCGGGAGAACCCCCAGAGCGTGCAGATGAGTGCCTTTTCGGGGAGCTGACATTCCATCACACCTCTGCAAACCCATCAGGTCGAATCTGCTGAGGCCAGACTCACTTTGTCATCAAGGATCTTTCCTTCCGATTCTTTCTGATCAAAAGTGGGAAGACTGGAGGGGAAAATGGGTGCTTAAAGGGAAAATTCCTCATTGTCCTTGCGAATACTCTGGACTGTTCGGTTCTGGCTCCGCAGGAGCTGTGGAGAGCAGAGATCTCACCTACAGACAAGCAGACGGGTGCTTCGGCATGGCCAGGGCACTGGCCTCAGCCGCCGGGGCACGCATACCGGTCCTCCCGCCTGGAACAGGGTCTGCTCTGGAGCCCCCCTTGCCCTGCCTAGAAAACTCTGCTGGTTTCCTCAGGAATGAGTTCAATAAAATGTCAACAGGTGTTTAGTCTTTTAAAACAAGGTGTTATTAAAGTAAGTCTTCCTTTTAAATAGTTTAATAGTCATCTATGAAATACATCTTTGGTGTGATTTCCTGTATGTTTAGTTTCTTTTCTCTACACTGACATCTCGCAAAATCTACTATTACTTCATGAGGCGACATGCTCCTCCATCCTAAAGAGGAGACAGCACAGCCGGCCTGGTTCCAGGGGGCGTCCTGGACAGGAGGGGGTGCCCAGGCTCCCCTCACAGGTGGGTCACCAGGTGCCAGGAAGCAGAATGCATCGCCAGGGCTGGGCAGTCCCGCACAGGCTGGGGGTACTGGGGGCAGGGGCCCCCAGAGGTGGGCATGGGCGTCCAGCCTGACACCCACCCCGTGACTGGGGCCTCAGCCCGGCTGCCTGGAGGAGCATAAGCATGCGGCCCTCCAGCGGCATTCATGTGGCGCACAGACAGCCCCACTGAAGGTCACAATCGGGCCCCAAGCACCAAGAAACAAGGCGAAGCAGGCTTTGGGGGTCAGACTCGAGTCCGGTGGCCGCCCTGCAGTGACAGGCAGGCACCCCTGCGGGGGGCAATGGGGCAGACTGTCCGGGTGAAGCTGCTGCTACTGAAAACACCGCCCCTGCTCGCCCTGACAGGCCCCCAGCAGGGAAGCTGAGGCCCAGCTCCTCGCTCACAGCCCAGTCAGGAGTGACCCGTGGCCCTGAGGCTGAGGGCACTGAGTCCTCAGGGGACGGCCGAGTCCCTGGAGGATGGTCAGATCCCCAGGGGACTCTTGGGTCCTGGGGGACAGTCAGGTCTCCAGGGAGGGCCGGGCAGCTAGAGGTCCTGGCGGGTGGGGCTCAGGTCTACCCGCTGGGCTTCTCCGAACACCAGGAAGGCGCACAGCCCCAGGCCGCTGATGGCAGCCACCAGGTTGAACACGGGCGTCCAGGAGCCTGCGGTCTCGGTGAGGTAGCCGCCCAGGCACACACCCACGACACCTGCATCAGAGAAGGGGAGGCAGGCTGAGGGGTCCGGGCAGTCCCAAGAGCAGTGCAGGGAAGGGGCAGACCTGAGGGACAGGAGTGAACCCAGGGGTCTGAGCTGGCACGCCCAGGAAGCCGGCCTCCGCCTCGGAGGGACAGCGGTGTCGAGGGCCACCCAGGAAGTCGCTGGGCATCCTCCGGGTCCTCCACAAGGGAACGAGTCTGTCATTGCCACCTGAGCACCGGCCCCATGGGGGCCCCGGGCCGCAGGAACCTGACGCGTGTGGGTCGGGTCAGGGCTACATGCTGTTGGAGAACTGACCGCAGAAGGCCTCACTCTGGTCTTGCCCCAGGTCAGCTCTAGGGTCTGTGCCCCCCAACACTGTGGGACCCCCTCCCGGAGGGTGCCATGCCCAACCTGCGGGACTAGAGTGCCGGAGGTGGAGAAGGACACAGGGTGGGGGGGCGGGGCAGGAGACACCCTCAGGCCCCAGGGCTTGAGCCCCTCAGGCAGGAGACCCCAGCCAGCCTCTCACCTGCCAAGGCCCCGGCTGTGTTGGCCACACCTGTGAACAAGACAGATGGGCAAGGACAGGTCAGAGAGGCCCCTGCGTGGCTGCCCGGGGCCCAGCTGTCTAGGGCAGACCCTGGGGGCCCTGGGGCGAGCAACACCCAGGCGGGGGCAGCTGTTCCTATTCGAGCAGGTCCTCACCAAACAGAAAGCCAGCGCAGGAGGGGGCCAGGTCCTGGATGTTGACAGAAATGCCACTGTGGGAAAGAGGAGGACGCTGTGAGGGACCCCGTGGGGGCTGCCACCCCACTAAGCCAGCTGCCGGTCCTCTGAGCTCCTGAAGCCTGGAGACCACCCAGGGGGCTCAGGACCCAGCCCAGCTGCGCCGGCCTGCCACACCACGGTCTCAGCCGCCATCTCAGCGGGGACACAGCCCATGCTCAAGACGAAAAGGACAACAGCAGTGCATGCTCATTACTGCCCACGCATTTCAAAAATGACATAAAATTGCCAATTCCCAAAACAGCTTCCTGTGAAGATTTCCTAGTTAAACACCTGCTGCTGGGCTCATCCGAGGCCCACAGGCCAAGAGGAAAGATGGACAAGCCCCCTCCTCCGTCCATGTTTGGTAGAAAAGAGGCCATGTGGAGAGGGACATCTCTCCCAGCCCCTTCAGGCACAGTGTTTGTTTTTCCAAAGGGCCCAGGTCCATGCTAGCTTGGAACCCAGACAGCCCTTGGCCTCTGCGGCTCGCCTGTGGGGATCTGCCACACACCCACTCCCCATGGCCCCAAGCCAGGCAGTCCGCAGGGTGTGTGGTGCTGGGGCACCAACATGGGTAGCTCCCGTGGACAGAGTATGCAGCCCTTACCTGTGGTTGAAGGTCTGGAGGCCGATGGAGGCCGATGCAAAGACCACTGACTTACAAAAGCTTGAAGTGTGACCCAAACACAGGGCAAAAATGCTGGACAGGCCGAGGCCCATGACCTGAGGGATTGGTGACTGGTGGAGGGGCCGTGCCAGCAACAGGGGCCCTTCCTGGAGCCACCTGGGGTGCGCTGAGCAAGGGTCAGTGCGGAAGACCCCTCCCAGGCTGGACCCCACCCAGGGAACACATGGGTCAAGCCTCCCTGATGAGCCGGCCCCACTGTGGGAGCTAAAGGGCGAGACCCAGAAGTGAGTGCCGGGCTCGGGGCACACACAGCCCGGAGAAGGGCTTCAGGCTGGACAAACGTCCTCAGCACTGACCCAGGCACCCTCTGGCCACCTTCTGGGTCTGGTGACTTAGGAACACAGCCCTCAGGTCCCAGGAACCAAACAAGGGCATCCAGAGAACGTGGCTCCCCGGCATCCCTACCTGCATGAATTTCCGCACGGTGATGGTCCTATAACCTGAACAGAGGGAGACCCGCAGATGTTGACCCATTGCGCTGACCCCTGATAGCACCCTATGTCCCACCCTCTTGGCTGGGGAGAGGAGGGCTGGCCCCCGGCTCAAGATGAGGTGTCCAGTGCCATGGTGAGCCGCGTGCACACGTGCGTGCATATGCACATACAGGGGTCCAAGGCCAAGACCACAGGAGGAAGGCCTCTGGGAGCTTTCTAATGTGTAGGATGGGTGTGTGGGACTTCTGCAACCGGGAAAGACTAGAATTCAAGAGTGAGCATACGTGTGCAGAACGTGGGGAATGTGTGTCAGTGAGAGTGCCGTGTACACTGGGTCTTGGGCTTGCACTGACACACAGCCCACCACAGACCTGTGACCTCTGGCCCTGCCAGGTACTCTTTTCTCCTCCAAAGAGTTAGTCGCTCCACAGCCACAGCTGGGCTTGGGTCCTCCAACTCCCCAACAGGGACACAGAGGCCAGCAGCATTCCCACTCACAGCTGGCCCTCTGGGAACGTGGCCTCTTCTCATGGATGTAGCTGCACCCCAGAAGGGGTGCCTCCCTGCCCTCCAAAAGAGAGGTTAAGCCCAGGCGTGGCTCCTGGCCAAGCCCTGCCCCCTGTGCTTACCCCGATTGATGAGCCAATCGGAGAGAAACCCACTGAGCACGCTGGCGGGAATGGCCACCAGCCAGGGCACCACGTTGAAGACCCAGCCCTGCAGGGAGAAGGGGAGGGCCTCAGAGGCAGCCAGGGCAGGGGGTGCGGGGCCAGCACGGCCCAGGAAGGCTCTCCCCGCCCACAGCTGGGCCTCCCGCGGGGCCCTCCCCAAGACTAATCCACCCCCCAACCTGGCCAGTGCTGGGTCCACTAGTAGGTGCCCCTTGCAGGCCGCCGAATGCCCCTCATGGCTCCACCAAATGTGACAGTTGAGCTGAAGGTTTGCAACCCCCACCCCAGGAACATGTGAGCAGGAGGGTGGCCAGATGACCCGGGGGGCGCACACCAGCTGACTGGCAGGTGGCTTCCGGTCCACGTCATGGCCCCTGCTCGGCCCCTCCTGAGGAATGACTACCCACAGATGGGTCTGCCCGGCCCTAGGGTGGGGGCCCTGCCAGGATGGGAGGCCAATGGCCGCGGGGAACATGCTGCTGTGCCTTTGCAGTGTGCCCCAAACCAGAGGTGAAGCCACCTCGGAGCCATGAGCCTGCATGGTCAGAACCGCCGGACACCAGGCAGAACCAGCCAGGTGCTGCCTCTGTGGGGCTCCCCAGCACCCCTACTGCTCCCCAGCCCCGCGCCGCTCCCTGGCCCACATGAGCTGACAGGCCCACCTACCTTGGAGCTGGGGAAAGTCTCCTTAAAGAAGATGGGCAGCCAGGACAGGAGGATGAAGAAGGAGCAGGCCGAGGACAGCTGGGAGACGATGGCTGCCCTGTGGGCCGTGACCAGGCTCAGTGTCCTGCACCTGAGCCCCCGCCCATACCCCGGGGGTGGGGGGCAGGGGCTCAAGGGCAGAGGCCCCTGGGAACCTGGGCTTGGGGCGTGGAACTCAGTAGCCCAGAGCTGACGGCCTGCAGGCAGTGAGAAGCCCAGGCCGCACCCACCCTGTAGGCCGCTGGTGCCAGGGACGCTTGAGGTCCAAGGGGCCCAGATCCCCATCCCGCTGCCCACCCCACGCTGCCACCCCAAGGCAGCCCGGCTCACCAGACGGAAGGCTTCTGGAAAAGCTGTCTCCAGGGAACTTTGGTGTGTCTGGACACCGGCAGGCCTTGCACCAAAACGCCCAAGGCCAGGATGAGATCTGAGGGGGGCAAGGTGTGCCCCCATGAGCACTACTCAGAGCCAGGCCAGGCGGTGCCCGCTGGTGACAGACCGACATGCCCCCTGCCCCAGCGGGACTGTCAGGGTCGGACTTGGCTTCAGCCGGGCCTGGGAACTCAGGGTGGGTGTTTCTTTCTGAGGCTCTGGTCTAGAGGGTTCTTTCCCACATGGGCAAAGCCACAGCCCTGGGGTCCACTGAGCCGGTGCTGCTCTGTGGACATTCAGCGGCCGCGCAAGGGTAAGAGGCACCAGGCCCTTGCTGCTCCCAGGCAGCTGCATTTGCGGCCCTGGCCCGCCTGGCCGTGGTTACCTTTTTCACTCAGCAGGTACCTGTACACATAACACGCCCACAACAGGGTGAGCCCGCCAGAGAAGTAGAAGACACTTGGCCAGCCATACCGGTCCAGGAGCAGGGAGCCCGCAGCCCCTGTCAACAGTGTCCTGGAATAACAGACAGCAGTGTGGTCATGACCCTCAGCTTCGGTGGGGCAGGGAGCTGCCTCGGAGAACCCCCTCCAGGAACCCTGCGCGGCCGACCACCTTAGAGCAGCCTAGAACGCGGTCTGGGCGCAGTTCACTGAGGGCTGCAAACTTTCAGGAGAGACACCCAAATGCCACGGGGCTAGGCGGACAGGGGTACAGCCCTGCAGCTGCGGCGTGGCACAGGAGCCCTGTGTGGCTTTAATTACTTGCTCTAGGCTTCCATGCTGCCTACAGCTGTGGTGTGAACCCTTTAAAACTCAAAAAGGCACAAGAAGAAAATGGTGATGGGAATGTGGTGGAATGAAACGCAGGTGGCTCTTGGCTTCACATGTCAGAAAGCATGAAATTTCAAAAAGATTTCGAAGTACAAAAAACAACAGCAGCCCCCCCGGCCCCCCCACCACATCCTGCTGTCCTGGAAGCCCCCGGGCCCCTCCCCACAGCTGGCTGTTCAGGGCCTGCTTCCGTGCTGCCCTCCGGTCTGCTGAGGATAAAGGGGACAAAGGGGAAAAAAGCTGGGCAGCAGGTCTGCGGGGACTCGCCTTCCTCTCCAAGCCTCCGTTTCCCCGTCTGTGGACTGGGCACAGTTCTCCCATGGGCGCACCGGGCTTTCATCTGGCCGCCCCTGGCCCGTCCCAGGGACCCTCTGAATTCTTGCCTAGGCTCAGCAGCAGCGAAGTGAGGGTCCTGAGCCTGCGGGTCATGAAGCCCCGCTAGGACACTGACGCTCCCCTCCGTCCCTGGTGAGGCCCACCACAAGGGCCTGGTGCTCCAGCGGATGGCATTTGGGTTTCTGCGTCTGGACCAGACTCCCTCCAGGCCAAGCCCAGGCTGCCTCTCTGTCAGGCAGGTGCCCATCCTGCTCTGTGGCCTGCACCCACCCAGGTGGCAGGGCCTCGTGTGCGCCAGCACCTCCGGACCCCTGCGTCCCCTGCGCCACAGATGCCCATGTGGCCCCTCCTTGCCCAGGCCCACAGGGGCATGCTGTCTGCCTCCCCAGCCCCCGCCACCAGGACTTACCCAAACTGGGAGCCGGCCCCCACGGTGCTGTAGACGAAGGCTCGCTCACCCTCCCGCACCTTTTGTGACAGCAGGCTGGTCAGCGCAGGGAAGTAAACCCCTGCAGCAGGCAGAGAAAGCAGAGGCTGCGAGCTGGTCCCAGCTGCCAGGCCATGCAGGGCCAGGGAGGGCGGTGGGGGCAACGGCGGCAGGGGAGATCCTTGCCCAGAGGTGACTGCTGAAGCTTGGGTGTCCTTCTTGCCCACCTGACCCCCAAGGGACCAGCGGGGCTGTTAGCCCTTCTTGGCTGACACAGTGCGGGGAGAGACATCAGGGCCCTGCAGACAGGTCGGCTGTGGGAAGGGCTTCTGGGTCCATGCTGGAACTCCCACTGTGGTCCACCACCCCCTACCCAGCAGCTTCAGAGGCCTGGCACCGGCAGGCACCTGCATGCTCACGCACACAGACTGCTCATACTAGCACACTCACACACACACTCGCATGCACAGACTGCTCACTCTGGCACACACACTTCAGACACGGTGTGTGTACAACCAGTGAGGCTGGGTCTAGGTGTGATGCTGCCCTTTAGCTGGGGGGATGTCATCACGGGGAGGCAGGGAGGGAGCTGGGACCTCCCTGTATGGTTCTTGCAACTTCCTATGAGTCTGTAATCTTTTCAAAATCCAGGTTTGAGAAACGTGCCCTGGGGACTGCCATGCTTGCCTGTCGCCCTGCATTTCTCCAAAGTACCCAGGGGAAGCTAAGGGGCTGGGGACTGGACAGGACTTGGTCCCTGCCTTTCCATCAGGGCCCAGGGCCCCGGCCCACAACAAGTGCCAGTCACCCAGGTTCACAGCTGCCCCGAGCCCCTGCCTGTCCCCGCAGTGGGCCACAGACTGGCCACACGAAGTCCTTTGCCTCCTGAAACAGCCAGAGCTGAGGGCCACCCGGCTGGGCACTGACAGCACCGGCCCTCAGCCCAGGAACCCCCGCGAGGCATCTGTCAGCCCAGCCCTGGGACCTTCATCTATGGGATGGAGCACCTGTGGTGAATCTGTAGGATTGCAGGAGTCAGACCACAAGGACCACTGACTGGTGGAGCTGGTCGAGAATTGGCAGGGGCCAATTCCAGGAGATCTGGGGTTGTGGGGAACCCCCGGGTTCTGGAGGTGTACCAGGGGTCCCTTACAGAGAAGCTGGGGAGATGTGCTGAGGAAGGGGCCCAGACCCACCCACTTGGGATCACATCCAGCTGAGAGATGCTGCCGGACACCACGCTGGGGTACAGGAGCTCCAGGCGGGCTGTGCGCCACCTGCCACAGGCTCACCTGGGCCACAGGCTTTTGTGGGGGGTTTTTTTTAGAAGCCTACAGCCCCCAAAGCATGGGAGCTGGAGACCATGGGAATCAGGTGTCCCCTCGGCCTGCTGGCCTTGCCAGGGAAGGGTGTGGCCTCTCTGTCCAGTGACACGCGGAAACGGCGGGACCTCCCTGTGTGGCCCAGTGGCACTGAGTGTCATCAAGTGGCAAGCTGGCTGCCTCCCAGGTCCCTGGGGCAGCTTTTGGCAGAGGAGGACTCTGACATTAGGACATGCCAGACTTTAAAGTGTTCCTCGAAAGCAGGAAGTGCTCCAGGCGCCAAGGCACCAGCACAAACAGGCTGGCACAGGGGAGCCCAGCGACCAGCAGCTGCCAGCGGGCCGTCCCCACGCTGCCCTGCCGGGAGCCCAGCTGCCCAGGATGGCAGATGCTACCCACCAGCGGCAGGGCTGAGGCAGACCAGCAACAGCATGGAGGTGTTGACACGTGTGCCCTGATCTACAGCAGTTAGGGCATGCCACATGCAGAAGCACAGAGACACGTATGCACACATACACATAGGCACACGCCCACACATACACGTGTACACGCGGGAACACCCAGGCGCTCACATTCCCCCTGCTCCACCACTCCCAGGGCCACAGATCGCATGCCGGCTGTGTGGGGGAAGCTGCCCGAGGCCCCACCTTGGAGCAAGCCGGTGAGGACGCGAGAGGAGGTCATGACCACCAGGTGGGCACTGCCTAGGCGGGCAAGCAGAGGGGTGGCAGCAGTGATGAAACCCCAGGCGGAGGCTGACAGCAGGATGATTTTCTCTCCCCCAATCCTGGAGGGGAATAGAGGATGGTGATGGGAGCTCCTGCATGGGCGGAGGGGCTGGATGGAAGGCCCTGACGCAGAGGGATGGGCGGGGACGGAGAGCAGCCCTCTGGGATGGGCTCTTCTGCTGTGTCCCCCTCTGCAGAGGAGGCCCAGGTGGGAGAGCGCGGAGTCCAGCCTGTCCGTCTGTCCTCATAAGCCCCCAGAGCTGCCCGGTTGGATGCTGACCCTGATTGCCTCCTGCAGGGCCCTCACTCTCCAGCACACGTACTCTCGGCCAGGCACCCTGCCCGTGTTCATTCCCAGCAGCCCCCTCCTGGCACAGCTGCCCGGCCGCCCCCCCCCCCAAGAACAGCCCGGGCCCTGTCTGGGGATGGGGTGGTTACCGGTCCCCCAGGTGTCCGCCCACAACCTGAGTCAGGCAGTAGCCCCAGAAGAAGCTGCTGAGCACGATGCCGGCCTCCTTCTTGTTCCAGCCAAAGTCCTGGCTCATGGAGGCGGTGCAGATGGGCATGCTGGTGCGCGCACAGTACAGCAGACCCGTGCCCAGCAGCAGCGTCCCCGTCCACGCCTGGCACTCGGGCCTGCAGGGAAGGGGGTGAGTCAAGCCTGGGAGGGGGTGGCATCCTCCACATGCCTCGGAAGGAAGCAGCTAGGCCCCCTCTCCAACGTCTAACTGCAGCCTGTCAACTGCCAGGGGGTCACAAGCAGATACCAGAAACACACAATGCACTCACAGCAGCAGAGGCTGGGGTGGCCCGGAGGGCAGGTTAAATAAACCCCGGGAGGTGGGAAGCTGCTCTCCGGACTGCGGCCAGGGCACAGCATTCAGTTTCCCTGGGAACAAAGGGTCCAGGGAGGCAGCCAGACAGGCACTGACACCTGTAGCCCCCTGGGGGGGCAGCAGGCTGGGCAAGAGGACCCCAGCTGAGGCAGAGAGGGAGGGTCACGCAGCCAGAGCAGCACCACCCCCACGGTGGGAGCAGGACAGCCGCCCCGGCAGCGGGCCCAGGGAAGCTGGGTCTGCCCAGTAGATGATGTTGGGCCGATGGTGCTGGGCGGCCAGCAAGGGGACACAGTGCTGTAGGGGCAGTGGGCTCAAGGATGAATGAGGCAGGGTGAGGCAGCCCTGGCTCCTGGGAAGGTCACCCGGCAGATGCCAGCACACCTCCATGGATGGCCACCAAAACCAGAAGCCAGAAACTGCCATAGCAGGAGCCCAGGGGACTCAAGGGCTCTGTGCATGTGGGGTCCTGGATGGAGTCCTGGGCATCGGGGATGCCAAGGGCTGAACTATGAGAGCCATGCTGATACGGCTCATGGATAAACAATGCAGGATGCTAAGGTAAGCGGCGGGCTGCAGAGATGGGTGCCAGGAGCTCCGGACTGCCCTCACAGTGGGTCTGTGACCCTGACTGCTCCAAAAGGCAAAGTTTATTGTTAAAATATGAAAGAGGGACTGGGGGTCCCAGCACCGTTCGTGTGGTTGGAGGTCCGCGGGGCGGAGGTCCAGGGGGTTGGCGGGGTGGGGCGTGGCCTGCGGGAGGGTCAGGCTGTCTTCACAGTGGGGGCGGGCCTCCCGAGAGCAGGGGCGTGGGCAGGGGAGTGGAAGTGCCTGGAAGCAGGGCTTAGGCGTCAGCCTGCACTTAGACTCGCTCCCCGCCGTGTGCTCCCTGGGGGTGTGGGCGTGCAGGGAGGAGGCGCAGGCTAGAAAAGGCTCCAAGTCTGGGGGC
This sequence comes from Smutsia gigantea, assembly GCA_032199065.1. Lineage (NCBI taxonomy): Eukaryota > Metazoa > Chordata > Mammalia > Pholidota > Manidae > Smutsia > Smutsia gigantea. The sequence goes on from JAVSCE010004838.1 coordinate 692,627, forward strand.
CCCGACCTGGCCAGGCTGGCTGAGGCTGCAGAGGTGTTGGCACTGCAAAGCCTGGAGGCCGTCGCTGGGAAGAGCAGGTCAAGGGTGAAAGGCCAGACAGAGCCCAGGTGCATATCAAACTCACCCAGGAAAATGGGGGACCCAGAGACAGGAGGGAGGGGAGTTTCTAGGAGGATGGGGCTGGTGGGACCCTCAGAGCAGTTTCCAGATCAGAGAGGGAAGGATGAGGGAGGCAGGACCTTGGAGTCTCACCCTGCTCTCCGAGCCCGTCTAGACCTCTGTCTGGACCTGGTGGGGGGCTGCCCAGGCTGCCCTCAGGGCCAGGCGGGGGGGGGCTGCTGGAGGACGTGCGGAGGATCAAGGCAGTGCATCTTGTTTTGGGGGGCGGGGGGCACTGTCCAGGGAGAGCCCAGGACCACCCCTGGGAGGGCTGGAGACCCTCTGGATGCCTCCAGAGGATCAGAGAGCGCTGAGGCCCTGAGGGCAGCTTCATGCTTGAAGGTAGCAGGCAGGGAGCCAGGGAGCAGTGCACCTGCCGGGAACCTGATAAATGGGCGTGGCAGGATGTGTGCTTTCTCAAGGGCAGGCCCCAACCTGGGGCAGTGCTGTCTGGATGGAGAAGCACCAGCCAGCAGCAGGTGGGGCTGCCCTCACCACCCAGCGCCCTCCTCCCAGGATGGACCCTAGCCACTGAGGCTGAAAAACTGCCGGACCAGAAGGGGTGGCTGGCCCAGGGACTTTGCAGGGGAGCACAGTTTTGTACCCGCCGTTCCTGGCCTACTGCCACACCAGGCAACTGCAGAGGCTGCTGCTGTGGGACACGTGGGACAAATCGCCTGGCCTCCTGGAGCCTCACTTTCTGCTGTGAAGAGGGGCTCCTGCCCTCGACACCTGCCTCCTTCACGGGTCAGCAAACAGCAGAGTGACTTGCAAGTTCCTGGTGTCCCAACAAGAAGCCCTTGTGGCTGGGCTGGAGGCCCCTGGCCAGCACCTCCGCATGCACCCTTCCCCTTGGCAAACCACAGTGTACTTTTCCATCCTCCTCTGTCTCAGGCCTGCCAAGGAATCTCACTGTGGGTACCCCGGGGCCACACCTCCCTGGCTGTGGCCCCCAAAGAGGCTGCAGGGTCCTGCAAGCCCACCAGTAGAGACAGGTGATTCAAGGTTTAAGGCCATCACTCGTGGGTTTGGGGTAAATAGGTCTAAGTTTCAAACAGCCCAGACTATGGTCCCCAAACAGATCTACCTTTGTTTGCAGTTTGGGAATCCCAGTTTCCAAGTGCCAGCCAGCTCCTGATGAAGTGCATGGCCTTGGGCACGGAGGGCCCTGGCCTGGAGGAAGCCTGCTCCCCATGTGCACAGTGGGGAGGCTGCCCTGGACCATGGGTTTCAGGCAGGGTCTCTGGGTGCTCAGAGGGGTGCCACAGGTGGGGTTCCGGTCACCCCTCTGCTGCTCTCTGCTGTATTGCTGGGACTTCCTATGCCCAGTGACTGTTGGGGAGGGACACTGATGACCTTGCCCACCCCACTTCCTGGTCCTTAAAATGTTACAGACATCACTCAGAAGCCAAGACAGGAGTCCCCGTACAGTGGGGGAAAGACAGGCCTCCATGGAAGGGTAGCACCCCACAGGGTGGCTCACCCATGCCCCCTCTGAGCCTGGGGGCCCCAAGTGCTAGTTTCCACCACGGGGCCAGGGGCCAAAGGCTGTGAGGCATGGAGCAGGCCTCTTCAAGGCTGACAAGCCCCCAGGGCGTGTGCTCAGTGTGCATGGACTCTGTGACAAGGGACCCCAGGGTTGAGGCCGCTGCAGGGCTCAAGCACCTGTCTCCTCCAGGGCGCCAACCTCTCACCCCTGGGACATGGCCTAGCTTGCCTACGAGAACCCCGCACCAGGCCACCCCTACCCCCAGTTTCCATCCCGTGACTGCAGCCCGCTGGGGATGATGCCCTCTGAGCAAACGCTCCTACTGGGTTTACTAGGGAAATGCCTGCCATGGTCCAGTCCAGTGGGCTAGAGCCAGCAGAGCACCTTGTGGGCATGTCTGCTCTGCCCTGCCCTGAGCGCCCCACGGCCCACAGCGTCCGGCGTCCCTGCACGTGAGCCCTCTGCAAGCACATGTGCGCAGTTTTGTTTCCACTCCTGAGTGCACAAGGAGGGCAGCAGGGGTGTGGAAGAAAGGTTCTTACGTTCCCGTGAACAGCCACACTCAAGAGGTGACTCCTAAGGGGGCTTTATTCCTTGATGTGGGCAAAGCAGAGGAGGGTCAGCGGCGTCCAGACAGGACCTCGCTCCCAGGACACCTGCCCCTCCCGTGGGCACACCTTGCCTGCCACCCTGGGAGCCCGGCTCCTTTGCTTTCTGGGTGGGAAGCCCAGTGGGAAAGTGGAAGACAGGCCAGGCACCGAGAACACCATGGTGCCCCTTGGCCTCCTTACAGCCACTAGAGGTCAAGAAAAGCCCATCAGCCTCCAGGTAACCCATCTGCTCTGAGCATAAGGTGCCGGCATGGGTGCTCCCTCGGGAGCTGTGGGGGGCACAGTCTGCTTTGTCCATGGGCCCTGAAGGCCCCCGCAGCTTCATCCTGAGCTGGGGGGCAGTGCCCACTAGGTGGGCAAAGGGGCATCCTCCACAGCTGCTGGGGACACAGAACAAGGAAGTCTGGCTGGAAGGGCGACCGACCCAGACGTGGCCAGCTGTCTGGGGCTGAGTAAGACACCAGACCCAGAATCCTCAGCGCTTTAGGTGGGCCAGTTAGGAACACTGAAGTTATGGCAGGAAAGGCTGGGAAAGCAACATCCTGCCCACAGTGACCGACCCTGAGCCTCAGGTCCACGCCCGCAGAGCATCGAATGCTTGCTAGAACCTTCTAGAGCCTTCTGCTTCCTGCCAACGGCCCCTGTGCATGAAAAGCATCCATGCTTGAGCAAGCACATGGTCACATGGCCCCTCCATTCACAAAAGGGAAACGTGCCAGTGCTTCCAGCCAGGAGGGCAACACACAGGAGAGAACACGAGGGCCCAGGCCTGGAGCCACCCCCATGATGCTTGGGATGTGTGAGGGATGGTTCTCCCTCCTGGGCCACTGGCAGCAGGCACATGGCCATCCACCAGAGCCAGCCAGAGCCATTAAAACACAACCAAACAGGGAGGTTTGCAGAACATTCTAAGCCCTGGGCCACACACCGCCTTCTGCCCAGCTGGCTGTGAAGCCTGGCCTACCACCTGGGTAAGGCTCAGGACCAGGCTGCAGTTCGGTAACCGGAGGGGTGGGGAGGGAGGAAGTGAGTGAGAGGCAAACCCCAGGGCACTCCCAGATCCGGGCACCCCCCCAGCCTGTAGCCCTTCTGCTCTAATGGGCACCAGGCAGGCAGACTGGGCCAGGGACATGGTCTGGGCTTTGGGGCAGCCCTTCTCTGCCTGCCCCCCCAGGCCCAGCCCCTTAGGAGCCTGCAGGCCTCTGAGGGCCCCCCCCCTTTTTTTGTTTGTTTTGTTTTGTTTTTCTGCTCGGTATAATTTTTATTCTTTGTTTTTTGTTAGAGAAGCAGATAACATCAGAATCTTGATAATGACTGGAAGTCAGGGGACTTGGAGGAGGGGTTTCTAGTTCTGAATTTTGTATGGAAATTTCCATATAAACTTGAACAGTAAAAGTCACCTTTACTCCAAGTAAATGGGAGGCAGCATAAGGTCATTGAGTGATAATGTCAATTAATGATTTTCATGTCTCATATTCAATTCTTCCTTTTTTCTAAAGGCAATCCTTTATTTTCAGTCATCAGCTCCACATTTTCATCTATTTCACTTCAAATTCAATTAAAAAAATTAAATGAATTGCCCTATTTCCACTACCCACCCAATTTCACCCTCCCTCTTTCTTATTTTCAATATTTTCTCACTTAAAAAATATTTTTAGTATCTACTATGTGCTGCGATGCTGTGCTAGGTACAAGCTAAGGCTAAGTCTCTCTGGGCTTAAGAGATTTACAACCCATTTGGTGGGAGCATGATGGGTGACTGGGAAGACAAGTCAGTTTGCTGATGTGTAATTAGGCTATGGGACCAGAAAAAAATCCTTAATTTCCAAATATAATCAACCAATTAACCCCTTCATCTCCATTTCTCAGTCAGTATCTTAGACCTAGCCCTGGTCATTGTGTGCCTAGATAACACGGCTTCTCTGATGCTGCCTCTGTCTCTAAGTTCTCCTCTCTCCAGTCTAACCTACGCCACTGCCGAACTAACTTGTCCACAGCTTTCAAGGACCTCAGTGTGTATGGATCCGACTTTACCCTCCTCCGACAGCTCTTGTGATCCTCTAACAGTCTCATCAAGACCAGGTCAGAGCTTTCTGTCTTGACATTGTGGTATCTTCTATGCCCTTAAAAATGCCCATCTCTTTCCTGTCTCCAAGATTTTATCCTTGCTAATCCTCTGACTTGGACTGTTCTATCTTTCCCTCTCCTTTTTAAGATGGTTTCTGAGGGCCCCTTTTGGATGCTCTCTTTCCCCACCTTCCGCCCTGCTTTGCTGCATCCTGGCCCCAACATTGAGGGGCTGTCCTTAGGGCCTTCCTGAAACCTTGTGCTGGGAGGCAGCTACAAGAAGGTGCTACCATTGTGCAGGCCGCAGGGCAGGCCCTGGAAGCAGGCTCCCCAGGGACTCAGAGCTCAGGGGGACTGGCCCTGGAACTGAGGGGGACTCTGGGGTCCAGGGCCCAGCTGGCTTTGCTGAGGGGCGACAGCCCACATAACCGGTGAGGGTGTCTGGGGGCTCCCGTGATGTTCCTTGTTGCTGGGTGGCACACTCACGAGGGGCCTTCTGCATGTGACTGGAAACAGTGCGGCCGAGTGGGAGGAGTGCTCGGGCCCTCTGCCCCCATCGCTGACCCCCCATGGGGACCTTGCCCCCATCACACGGCTGGCTGGCATGTGGTGGCAGCCATCTGTCTGAAGGCTCTGGCCTGTGCCCCCCTACTGGCCCCTGTCAGGTGACCCTGCACGGCTCATGGCCCACAGGGTGTGTGGTCACCGAAGCGGCTGCAACTACAAACGTGTGTGGTCTTTCCAGGCAGGGTCAGGTCAGTTCCAGGGGCTGGGCTGTGGTGATGAGAACCCCTCCTCCTCATGAAGGACCACGCCCCCGCCCCAGGTAGGCCTCCCAGGATCCCCACTGGCCTGGAGAGAGCTCAGGGGGCCTCCCTGGCCCCGGGACTGGGTGGAACGGAACGGTGTCCCGCCAGGCTCCTTCCTCCCTGCGGTCGGGGACTGCTCAGGCGGGCGTGCCCCCAGCCCCCAGCCCCCAGGCAGAGGGAAGGTCGTCGGGGTCTCCGTGCAGGACCCCCCTCCCCCAGCGGCTGCCACACTGCGCGCGCGCCCCACCTGGACCACTGGGCGTCCTGGGCCGCATCCCGGCGACCCTCGTTCGGGGGCTGCTGCATCGGGCGCAGACGGCCGCCGGCGCAGTGTCCGGACCCCGGCTCCAGGAGGGCCGACCCACGCGGGCAGCGCCGCCCGAGTCCACGTGTCAGTCCCAGCGGCGCTTCCGTCCGGCGCTCCCAGGACGCGTCGCCCCCAGACGGCCACCGCGGCGGGCGGGGCACAACGCCCGGTCCCCGCCCCGCGGACATCCGTCAGGGAGGCCGGGTATCCTGCGCTCCAGACCCGCGGCTCGGGGGAAGGCGCCTGGGCGCTGCCGCCTGCTGGCACGCGGGAAGGTGAGGGGCTTCCCTGCGTCGGGGGCGGGCTGGGTGGAGCTTTGGAGGCCACCTCACAGGGCTGTGTACGCTTGTAAGTCCGGGGAGAGGAAATCCTGCGGCAAATACCACTAAAAACCAAAATCAAAGGGAGAAGTAAAGTTTAAAATCCGTTTATTGCTCACAAACTGCAGTCCCAGGCCGTCTCTCGCAAAGCCGGCCCTCCGCTCCCCTCTCCGGCACAGATAAGCCCTCCTGCCCAGGTAATTACCCACCGATATGGAGATGAACTTCTCTCCACCCCTGAGGAATGAAGCAAATGAACCAAAGCCATACTTCTTTCCACCTCTGAACGCCTACTGATATGCAGATGTACTAGAGCCAGCGAGATATTCTGGAAATATTACAATTTTACCCACAGCATATCAAATGAAAGTTAGGGATGGTGCAAGGACGGGAAGACTCAAGGGTAACCAATTTTTAAAACAGGCCTGGAGGTGGGCTTCAGCTCCGTGAGCGGGGGCTCAGTGCTGTCAGGGTCCCCAGAGCAGGTGCTTGCTGGAGGAGCATGAACCACGTGTCAGGTCAGTGCTGGGCCCTTACTCTCTCCGGGGCTCCATATGTACAGTTGGGAAGCCTGCTGCTGCAGGTCTCACGCCCAGGGGGAACATGGCCAGCACGGAAAGGCGTGGGCTGGGATACCCTAGCAGGTACTGGATTTCCGGCTGCACTCTGCCGCCTCCTCACACACCCTCGCTGGGCTGCATCACACCATGCGGGACCTTTGGAAGGCTTCTCACCCTCTTAGAACAAAGCCTGATTTCCCTACAGCAGGGGCCCTGCCTCTCCACCCCTAGCCTTCTCTCTGTGCAGTGAACAAGCAAGCCCACCTCAGGGCCTTTGCAGTTTCTGCCCAGGCTTTCGCCTGTCTAGCTCTGCACACACTTGCTGAATTAATTGCTATTCTTCTGTCCAACCTGATGTTCAGCGGGTGGGGAGGGGTTTATCCCCCAAGGAGCCCTAGTCCTCGGTCAAGAACAGTTGGAACCTGATCACTGCTACCTACACCACCAGCCTGCCCCACAGTTCACACTCACCCACTGCTGAGGCTCTGATAATAATTTTTCGTGAATACCAGAATCACACTGTAGTGGCCATTTGTCCTTTGACTACCCACGTACCTTTCCTCCTGGAGCTGATGTTCCAGGTGGTAGCAAAACACAAAGAAGGTGTGTGTGCGGGGGGCATTTCTGCAAAGAGGCAGGCTGGGAGGTGTCCCTGAAAAGGTGTGAGAAGGAAGCCAGGGGAGGAGTCGGTGGTGCAGACCGGGCAGGAGTGGGCCAACAGCGCAGGTGCACAGCCTGGATGCAAGTTCAAGGACTGAGGAGGGGTGGTATAGGCCCCAAAGGCTTTGGAGGCCGGGGGAGACCAGGCAGGGTTCTGAGGTTGGGAGCCACCAGTAGCATGGGACCCCCTGGCTACACTGTGGACAGCTGAGGGTGGCCAGCACAGAGGCAGAGAGGACCAGGCCATGTTACTCCAGGCCTGAGGTGGGGGCACTCGGCCAGGGGGAAACAGGGGAGCCAAGAGGTGCTGAATGCACAGGTTGTGAGAAGGGCCGGCAGGCGCAGGTGTGGTGTGAACTGAGAGGGCTCAAGGCTGAGATCAGACAACCTCCTGAGGTCCCGAGCTCAGCAGGCCACCCCCAAAGGCAGAAGGCCCGGGTACCAGCCAGACCTGCTAGACAGAGTGTCACATTTTGAAGGCAGGCTACAAACACTTGGTGCTGGCAGTGGCCAGGGTGGACACATGCTCCCCAGACTTCTAGTTGATTCCATGAGCTACCCATACCAAACCAACACACTGTCCTTGAGGAGCAAGGTGGAAAATGACTGGGGGGCACTGTAGAGAATTACAGTAGACAGTTTAACACCTGGTTCTCAAGAGATGGAGAGCTGCTGGTGGTGACAGAGGTGTCACAGTCATGCTCACTGGTGACAGGATGTTGGTACCACCTTCTCATTTGCAGCCTGCCTGCCTTCCTGATGTCACTTTACTCCCAGCGTGTCTGCACAGAGGTTTTTCAAGCTAATTCACGCCTTGCTGCTTACGTTGTAGCCTCTCCTTCCTCAGCCTCCAGAGCCACCCCTACTGCCGCAGAGGCCAAAGCCTAGGCCCAGCCAGCAAACCCGGGTGCTTTTGCAAAGTGCAGACCCACCAGACCTAAGCCTGGTGTCCCCCTAGTCACTCTCTCCTCTGTTCCATGTGCAGCCCCAAAAATCCAATTACATCCCCTTAAAGATGAGGAGCCCGGAAGTGCCACAGACGGGTTTCACGTCCATCTGCTGTCATTGGCGATCTCAGCCCTGCACATGATGTGTGTGAACAGAGGGAGGTGTCCACCTTTCGGCCTGAACTCCTATATCCAACGGCAGAAGAGAAGAAAAGCACTGTATACGATTTTCCTGGAAACGAGAAAGATGAACTTGACGATGACAAATGGATTCTTTTTCTGGAAGGCTGCTAGTCGTGTGGGTGTGCAGCCCTCTGGTGGGCCCCCTACATTAGGAGGAGTCAGTGCAATCAGTTCCACGTGTGGGACTCTGGGTTCTGGAACAGTCCCTCCTCGTCAAAGTGCTTGTGAGTCTTACAACACTTCTGTGCCACACTAAGGACACACTGGCACCGCCCCTCACCGGGATCAGCCTGTCAACAGCCCTCTGCCCTGCCCACTGGCCACCCACCACCTCCCTCCCAGTCCCTCCCTGGGTTCAGGTTGCTTTACTTCCAGAAGCTGCTGGGAACGTTACGTGACTGTAAGACGCCACAAAGGGGAGGCAGGCAACCCTGCTATGAGCAGAGCCCCTAGGGTCCAGGCCACACTGAAGGCAGCCCGTCAGCTCTGGGTTACAGCTCCCACACTCCATCCCCCAACACGGGGCTTCTGAGTCAAATCCATGGGCGCCCGGCACAGTGGGCAGGGGCATCCTCCCCAGCGCCTAGTGCCATCAGGCCTCCTAATGCAGGGGGCCCACCGGAGGGCTGCACACCCACACGACCAGCAGCCTTCCAGAAAAGTGCACAAAGGCCCTCATCTTCAGCGCCACTCCTTGGGCTGACCCTTTGGTCAGAGAGCTGGGCATACAGGAGTTTGATGGACTTTGTCCTGTGGGGCAGCCACACTGGACCCGCGACCTGGCCTTCCAGCTGGCAGACCTGCGAACACTGCAGGTGGATCTCAGCCCCACCTTGCTATTCAACCTCCCTGCCCCTCCCATCCCCCAACACACACCCTGCAGAGGCAGGGCTATTACAGCCAGTCACTCAGACTGCCTCCTCCCTACACCAAGAGCCTCAGTTCCAGGCTGAGGCTGGGCTGGGGCTGGGCCAGGGCCTGGGGTACCTGCAAAGGACAAAAGCACAGGACGCTCCACTCACTGAGGAGTCCCCATGGCCAGTTACGCCCAAGGTCCCTTTGACCCAGGTTTTTCGTCTGTGTTAGATCACAGTGAGGAAGGCAGAAGTGCCTCGACTGCAACTCTGAATCAAAGGCACAACACCCAAGCAGGCAGGTCCCACATGCCAGGACCATGGCCCCTGCCAAACAGCTTGCCCGTTAGGAGTGCAGCATTCCAGGGAGCCGTGCCCCACTGCTCAGCTTGGGTGCCTCACCAGGAACCAGCGGGCCACCCACGCAAGGCAAGGAGGGCAGTGGGGGCGTGAAGGCCAGCATGAGGCATCACTGCACATGGCAGCAGTGGTGGGAGTGGCTTCTTCCTGTTTCCCGCCCCCAACGGCCCTGCGAACTCCTGGAACCTGCACTCCCCCACGTAACCATGCCAGCACCTGGAGTCCTCGCTTCTGCACTTCGCTAGAAGGCACCAGGACACTGTCACTCTGTCACGTGTCCTAAGGCCTCCTGTCACACATGAAGCAGTAATGTCCCTGGAGCACAGGAGCCACCACGGCAAGAACCCCAGGCTTGCTACGCAGGCCTGCTGCTGTGAATGTTTGGAAGTAGTCACGCATAGAGAAATTACCTAAGACATTCTAACTCAGCTCAAAACCAGGCTGGGGCAGCCCAGACAGTTCTATTTCCTTCACAAAAATGAAAAGGAAATGCCACACTCTAGAGGACAGATGTCAACCTAAACACACCCACACACAGATGCACACAAACGTGGGGACAGAGCAGACACAAACCCTAAGGCACAAGAAACTAGTGCCTCCTTCTACCCTTCCCATTCTAACTGACCAACTTTCGATAGAAGTGTGTTGGCATTTAATTCTGTTATTAGAATATCCTCATGCAAGAAAAGGGAGCTTCCGAATGACCACCCTGAGACACGTGGGAACTTTTGCTATGAAATTAGAACAAGCAGCACAAATAACCTATTCCACGTTTTTCAGGAGCTGCTGGGACCGCACATCAGCCCCCGGGAACGAAGGGGCTGCAAACTCCAAGGTGTGCAGGCTCTGCCGCAGCTGGGGTTTCGCACGAGGCACCAGACCCATGCTGACTGGGCCACTTCCCCGGGATTTGAAAAAGCACGCCACTGCTCTGAAACAAAAAAGTACGTGTAAAGAACGACTTGCGCACATGAGATCAAAGGTGTCAGACGCCGCAGGTCACCCGGGCTGGCGACCCCAACAGTGCTGCTTGACCCCGGGAACAGCCCAGGGCAGCCCTGCCCTGTCACCCCCGGCATGTCAGTCTTCAGTGTGAAATGTGCCCAGTTCTTTCTAAAACCCCTGGTTCTGCTTCTACCCCCCAGACTAATAGCACAGCAACAAGAAAGTAACCACCTTCACCTTCAAAGCTCCGCAAACAGGGTCTTAAGACAATGGGCCAGGGAAGCTTTCAGCTCAAATACCCATCCCCAAAATACTTGCCTTTTCTAGAACCTGGAAACCTTAATCAAATGGCAAAATATAGTAGTTCTTATTTGCTTTGTAATCATCCTATGCTTCAAACATATTACAAACTAGATGTTATTCCTCACAAGGCTTCATGATGTCAGGAACGTAGACTACCAGAATATTCTCAAATTTTATTTATTTCAAGGCACTTTCCACAAGAAAGCATTAAAAAAAAAAAGAAATAACTACCTCTAAAACATTACATTTTAATAAACACAACAGTGAGAACCAAAAGAAACGAAGTAAAAGCATCAAATTACACTTGGCGTTCATTACGTCAAGATGACTTAATTTAGCTTATTGCTGAAGAAACACTGCAGAAAGGTGGTGAACAGGAAAAGTTGGAGAGTTCCAGTCCACTAACGGATCCTAGGAAAGCAAGCCTGATACACGAAGATAAGCGAACAAGAGACCCGTGTGAGCATGAGCTCCTGTGGGTTTGCAGCATCGGCTCGTGAGCTACTTGCTGACCAGATGGCAAAGTAAAAAGCCACCTGACATTTCATGCCTGGACCAACTCCCTTCAGGTCCCAATAGTTTAGGGAGAACTGCACACAGGACTTAACGTAACTATACATCTCAGTTTGAAGAACGTGTCAGATTGATTATAGACTAGTTATGCAACACAAATAAAAGGATTAGGAATACACTGAATTAAGATGCTTTTCAAAATATATATATATAGTTTTATCTCCACCTCTCTCCCAATATTTCTCTTCCATCTTCTATTACATTTAACTGTTAATTACCTGAGGATTATAATCCCTTTTCCTTCCAATTTATTTGTAGTCTTAAACCTCTGAGGAAATGATGCTAAGAAAGATCAGATCTGAAGATAATTATGGAGACCATCAGAGCAGAAACACCTCCCTTCTAGGGGTGGGGGGACACCCTCATTCTTACCAAACCAGGGGGGGTCAGTTTACAGTGGAAATGCAACACTTTCACCGCTGCCTCTGATTGAATCACACAAACCATCTAGTAAAATAAACCCTGCCCAGAGTGCCAACCCACAAGACGACTGCCTCACAAGACTCCAGGTCACAGCATGACATGAATATTCAGGGGAGACAATTGCTGGCACTAGACAGGTAATGATAAACACTCCAGGTATACAGGAATGTGACAAGGGTGGTCCTTGCGATCAAAGGCGGACCCCTGGCCCACCCGAATACCCACAAAGCCTCCTCAGCTTGCTTGTCAGGGCAAACAGACACCCCCAAATTCAGCTGCTAATGGCATTCCTATCAGTCCTGGAATCCGGCGAGGGAGAACCGAGTCCCCACCACTCCAGCAGCAGGGACTCCCACCAGAGCACATGCAGGAGCCACAGCAGCAAAAGAGGCTCTGTGGGCAATGTCACTGCACAGGACCCACCCCGGGGACAGGAGCCCCGTGAGGACCCACCAGGCTGGTCTCTTGCGCAGGCTCCCAGCAGCACCAGGCACAGCATCTGCCACCCCGCTGCCAGGCACTCGCATCTCCCCAAGGCCACTGACCACCCACCACCTGAGCTCCCCACTGGTCAGGGACACTGGTGAGCACATGGGGTCAGGACACACACAGAACTGGCACCCCCAAAAATGGTGAGCAGATGTGGCCCATGATGCACCTGCGTCCAGCCGAGCTGCACCCCGCCCCCAGGCTGCTCCCAAGCACATGACCCACCCCTCCTGCTGTGCCTGCAAGACGCCCCATCACTGCCCTCACCACGGGGAAGTCAGCCCAAACAAAAGATCTGAGATGATTACAACTTTTTAGAGGCCATTTTGGTCATTCTTGAAATCAACGAGAAACCTTTATTTTCAACAAAACTGCCTAGAAGAGATGGTTCATTGGTCTACTAGGAAGGTGTCTCACCACATACAGCACCAAAATATATATTTAAAAAATTAAAAAACACACAGCCCGCCCATCACACACACACACACACACACACACACACACACATCTCCCCAAAGCCACACAACCCAGACCAAAAGGGAAAACAAATCGACTCAATACCCTCACACAAAAGAAATCTTTGAATTAGGATTTACAAATTTATATAGTCTTCCCTATGAAAAAAAAACAAACCAGGGGCGGGGTTGGTAAGGAAAAGAGCCTACACCGAGGCGTGACCAGACTGAGGACTGAGAGACGAAGTCCAGTGGGCTTTGGAGCTGCCGTGCAGACCGCGTGGCGGCCCCTGTGGATCCAGCTTCCCGAACCACGAACCACACACATGAGCCGCCAACTCCTCTGTGGCCCACACCCCGGGGCGGCCGCGCCCTCAGATGCAGCCCGCCTCAGGCGACCAAAGAGGCAGCGCCTCTCACTGCGGGTTTCCCAGCGCTCCAAAGGGCCGTTTTCCCTTTAAAAAGATGCCAGGTCAGAAAAGAGTCCAGGGGGGTGTCTACTGCTGTAAATTCCTTCAGTCGGGGACAGACACGCCGGCAAGTCCGGTGCCGGTAAGGCACAGGTCCGCCACACAGACTACTTGGGCTCCTCGATCACACCTTTGCTGAGGTCTGTCATTTTGGGGTATTTTACTTTCTTCTGGTCCAGCTCATTCTGAGCCCAAAGGAGCAGTTTCAGCAATTTTGCCAGCTTGGGTGTTGACTCACGATTTTCATAGTCCAGGACAGCTTGGTTAACTTCACTCCACACCTGGAATATAAACACATCCAACAAAAGCCACCACACCCACAGAGCACCAGCCCAGAGACTCTACTGTAGTGTGCACTTTATGCTTCTGGGAAGCCACTTCGACACGAAAATCTTGTGTTTTATCTAAATGACCTAAAGCCCGTGACCCTGAGAAGAAGGATAAACTTCTCCTTGCCTAGAGGGAGCTTGAGGTCTGCTCAGCAAATGTCACAAATCTGGCCTGGATGGCAGGTCAAAGGGGCTGGGAATGAGGAGACCGGGCGGGGGATGGCACAAGTCCTACTTCAACAGCCTTTAGGGCACCGAGGGGGACCTGGAGGGTGCACCCCTTCCTGGCCTCGGAGGACACCAGGAGTCAGGGAGCTGCATCTAGGGAAGTGACTGAATGCAGACAGAATGGTGAGGAGAGGAAGAGCTGCACAAGCAAATATGGGATCTTAAGTAAAAAATACTTAGGACACCTACTTCTAATGAGTCCCCAAAGGAATAGGAAGAAATTTAAGACAAATGAGAAAAACTGGCAAGAAGCTTGAATGTCATAGTCATGTCACAACACTGCTGTCCTGAGCCTCACACAGCGAAGCAGTAAAAACCGAGAGGAACTGCTGTCATGCCACAGCGCCCGGGCGCAGGAGTCTCGGGCTCCCTCCCACCACAAACTCTCCGCACACAGTTCACCACATATCTTTGTAATTCCACTCTGAACATCTACTGAGGGAAAAACAGGGAGACTTTCCTGCCATTGATCTTTACCTTCTGCCTCTGCATCATATTCAGGAGGTCTCCAAAGGGCGACTCCTCGGGATTATCAAAGGCTAGGAGGGCCAGAGTGCGCTCCATCTCCGTCAGGCACTCTCTGCTCTCTTCACCTTGCTCCGCCAGCTGGGTCTGGGCAAACTCCAGCGCCGCCTCTGTCTCTCGCTGGCGGATCAGCTCGATCAGGTGCTGTTGCTGGTCATCAGCAGAAGCAGACAGACTTACACACCACACCCCCGGCAAGCAACACCCAGCAGTATGCACTTGTTTCTAGTCAAAAGGACATCTCAAAGGACAATTTTCTGGCATGCATTTTTAACGCAAGAAACAGCTTCTGGAACACTTAAGACAACAGCTAACTCAAACCCCTTCCCCACATAGAGTAAAACAATATTCTACTAATGCAAATTAGCTGTTACTTCTGAATCACCACACATAACCTTAAGAAACGGAGTGTCCACAAACCAGACGCCTCCCAACCCAAACTCACTTGCAGGTGGAAGTACAGATACCGGTTCGTGTCCAGGAGCTCCGGGTGGAGGCTGTTGATTAAGGCGATAGCCTCCTGAATCTGGCCCTTCAGAATCATCTCGCGGATTTTGATTCGCTCGTCAAGTGTTTCTAGATCCACACTAGGTTCGATCCCAGATTCCATTCGAAACTTCTCTGCTGCTTCCTTAAAGCCCTCTGAAAATGAAAACCATCTTCACTGCTCAGAAAGTCAGCAAGACATTAACGCAAAGGCTTTTTATCTCTGGAGAGCACAACTGTCTTGGATAAACGGCCTCTGAGCTAAGCCACATTTTCTTAGGAGTTGGAATTAATATCTTTGTGATTTACCAGTTGTGTCCTTGCAACACAGAAATTGAGAAAGTGCACGTCATTCTACCCACACCATCCAGACAAACTCTAACCTACCAACAGAGGTGAGACTGAATGCTACCAAGCCACCATGGCAGTGTGTGCACCCTGAAGAATGCTGTGATTCCAGAACAAGACCCAGAGACACTGCAGCTCTGGTCCAGGTGAGGCAAGGCACACCAGCCACCCCTCATAGCCTGCAGGGCCCTGGCCACTCCACCTTTAGTGAGTGTGTAATTCTCTTCAATATGACAGCAGCATGTGCCTCTCTTTCCACACTCAGCTGTGCACACACACAGCTATGGGTAGACATGTCCTCATCACCTTTAGTAAGTCTCAACAGAGACTAATTTGGTGGGGGTGGGGCTAGGAATTAATGAGGAAACTTATACCTTTGAAAGCATCTCGGTTTTCTTACCATGCACAAAATCACCCTTTTCCTTTCTGACATCAAGTGTTAGCTACAGACCACTGCTGTTCCTCCTGTATGCTTCTGCCCTCTCCCTTTCCTCTTCTGACTTGAACACACCTTCTAGAAACCGCCCAGGATAACTTACCAGGCTGGCCACAAGAGATCAACTGGACTTCACCTGTACTTCAGAATATTCTTAATTATCTTGATTAACTAAAAATGTCAAAGGCCCAGAAACAGGTTTTTGTCTTAGGTCTCAGAGACCTGGAATAATGATCCCCCTCCAGAAACCTTTAACATGACAACTCACAAATGTTTAAGTTAGCAGCATTTTTCTAATGCCCAAACCCAACATAACTTTGCCATGGTACTTTGGTGGTAAGGTTCTGACAGTGTGTGCAAAAAGGGAGGCCCACGTCCTGGTGGCAAGCCATTCATTACCTGTGACCAAGTAGTTCATGATGAGGCGATTCATGTCTGCTCGCTGGACATGCAAGTTATTGAGCTTTTCCATCCACTCATCTTTCGTGATTTCATCGGGTTTTTCTGTATAACTCATTCTGATTTATTCTATAACAAAAAAATATTTTAAGAATTGGTGAGGAATTTGATGACAATTATGATCATTTCAGAAATAAACATACCAATGTGGTAAGAAGTAAAAGGGAGAGTGGGAAGATACTTTAAATCTGGAACACAGGAAGTGCAAAGGGCCTGAGACCCAAACACGGGTTTAGGGACTAGAAAGAAGGCTGGGTGTTCAGAAGGTAGGGTGAATGCAAAAAAGAGTCAAGGGTCTTAGAGCCGAGCAGTCACAGATTTGGCTGGGCTCATATGGGAGTAGGGCTTTACAGTGCAAGTAAGAAGGTGAGACAGGGTGGTCTAAGCCCACAGGGCAGCCACAAAAGGTATGAGCTAAAAAATGACATGCTTTGATGTATGTGCTCAAAAGACACACAATTCTGTGTGCAACTTACACCCACCAGACTGACAAAAATGAAAGAGTCTGACAATACCCAGGTGTTAGCAAAGGCCCAGGGCTGTCCTGGGCTCCTTCACATCACTGTCAGAATGCGGCACTCCCGTGGAGCTGAGCACACACAGCAACTCCACTCCCACAAGACTGAGAGCCTCAAACACTCATGACCGCACACTAAGCCCAGAAAAGGCTGTTCACAGAAACACTATTCAAAGTGACAACGATATGGAAGCCACCTCCCTAAATGTCTATTCGACAGCAGCACAGACAGTGATGCGCAGAACCACAATCCCAGACCCAAAACCCTCAGGCAGGCATGTTTCACAATTCAGAATTTTATAGATCATTCAAAGACATATGGCACAGTTTACCATTTATTATATGACATCTTCACTGGGCCGGGCAGCACCCCATAGGCCAATACGATTTCTTCGGTGCTATGTATGAGTGGAACAGAGGCTGTTAAAAGCCTTTACCAGGTCAGGTTTTGCCATCAAATAGGTTAAAAACAAAAACTTTTGGTTTTTGGAGCTATATGAATTTAAAGAATGCTGACAAGGGGCTGTGACCGTGTACTCGCACACAAATATTTCCTATAGCAGTAAATACGTGAGCACAGCCCCAAGGATGACACCTAGAAGCCATCCGGCTGAATAAACCAAGCTGCAGCAAGGCCCAAGTATGGACAGGCAAGTTTGTAAAGAAACAAGACAAGCTACGTAATATGTGCTTCAGCAATAAAACACATGTGGTGGCAAATTGTTTTGTTGTCATTGCTGTTTTACGGGACAGCATAAAACGTGAATTTCATATGAATACCATGGGCTGGAGGAGCCAGTCCTGACCGCACCAGTGCACTCGTGAGGAGGGTGTGGGCCCACTACTGTCCACTTCATTTTAGTCTTCATAATTGACATTCAAAACTATACGGTCTGGATACTACTCTATACACTTTATAAAATACTTCAAGGATACTACTCTATCAAAGCATTTGCTAAATTTCTTCAATAAATAAATTAAAAGATGGCAAATGTGGGGCAGTGAAAGCTGAGGAGACCCACAAGGAGCCACTCAAACAGGAGAGGAGCGGCAGAGAGCTGGATGGGGACAGCAGACCAAGATTCTGGGCGCCGGAGCCAGTGGCGCTGCTTTGGGACTGAGTGTGGAAGAGTGAAAGAACAGGAAGACTGTGGTCTGATTGGAGGTTTCAAGCTTGAGATCCTAAGAGGATAGGGCCACAACTGAGCAGAAAAGCCTGGGAGAGGAACAGGTTTGAGGAGCTGGGCAAGTTTGGGCTGACTGCAAGAACTGTAGTTGGCGAAGTCCAGCAGGCACCTGGATTATAGGTCCCGAGCTCAGAGCTGGAAATATTAATTAGGGAAACATCCGCCCAAAGAAATGGCCTCAAAAGCCAAGAGTTGGGGAAAGATTGCTGAGAAAGAGTATGGGAACTGAGAGGGCAGCAGACGGGAAGCCAGCAGAAGAAAACCTGCACGTGAGACAAAAGCAAGAGATGTTGCCCCTCATACAACACCCATCATACTACGGCCAACTGCATAACCCGCTCACATCAAATTCTTATTCCTAGACAACTCAAGTAACCTAAAACAAACAAGGCAGCCTTCTCTTAGTTCCACTAGGTAACTGGCAATCTTACCAGAACCACTCTTTGGCAACAACTTTGGGGAACTACCTGTTGTGTTTTGTGTAGTTAAATATACAACACACATAATTAAACAACCCAATTTTGAAGACCAGGAATGCCTGCTTTCCAAGCAGCAATTTACGGCCTCACCAGCTCAGTTTTTTCTCTAAGCGGTTCTATTCTTAACTCGTCTCTTCACAGAGACACAGCGCAACACCTCTAGTAACTACAACTGTTCTAGTTGGTGACCACTTCTGAACGTTGGAGTCTTCGCTTTGAACGTCCCTCCCTTTGAAAATAAACACCCAGTTACACCGCCCAGGCACCGAGGAGTAAGGAGCCTACACCGGCTCCGAGGAACAGGGCAGTTTGACGAGCACAGATCCACGGGGCACGGCCTGCGCAAGAACTCGCCCGATCCTGACACCTGCTCAGACCTTGGGACTCGTACCCCCAGCACGGGTCCGGCCAGGAGGACGCCCCCCGCCGCCGCCCCTCCCCAGACCCCTCCCCTCCTCTCTTCTCCCGGCCCCTCCAGGCCCCGGCCTCCGCCCCGCCCCGCCGCGCTCCCGCGGAGATGCTGGGCCTGGCGGCCCGGGCCCGCCGCGGCCATCTTACCGTGCGGATCCCGCCTCCCGCGCTGCGAGGTCTACGCGGCCGTTCGGAGGCCGGGCCGGGAGGGGTGGCGAGAAGCCGGGGAAGGGGAAGCGGAGGCGGTGGGGGCCGCGACGGAGGCGGGGCGGGGGGGAACCGGAGGGCAGACGTACCGGCGGCCGCCCCCTCAGCCCTTCCCGCGAGATGAGGAGAGCGCGAGCTGGCAGCCAATCAGGTGTTTCCGCGAGGGGGTGGGCGCGGCGGCCGTCCGGAAGCGCGGGATTCCAGCTTCCGTCCTTGCGCAAAACTGCCCTCGCGCTGTTCCCTCGTACTACGGGTTGGCGCGAGAGTCAAAAGGCGTTGGCCGTCTCTGGGAGTGATGGCCGCCGTCAAGGTGTCGTTGTGAGGGAACTTCGTGCCCGGACAGCGACGTCTAGACTGAGTCGGAGGCGAAGGTCTCAGCGTCCTTTCCGTCATTTGTGTGAGCCCGGAGGGCATGGGGCGGGGGTGGAGGACAGGTGCCGGGGCTCTGGGCGGCCCCAGGCCGGGTCCCTCCCGCCCAGGCGCCTGCCCCCGGTCCAGGCCGGTGGAGCCGCCAGACCGCGTCCCGACGGGGGCGCCCCTTCCTTTCTGTTGCGGCGGGCTCCGCGGTTTCCGGACCGTGTCGGCGAGCGCGCAGTCGCTCGCAGCCAGGTGAATCAACAGAAACGGGCCTTCTTCAGGTAGCCTCCGCTGTGGGGCGGGCCTGAGAGTCGCTGCGGCCGCGGGTCTCCCACCCAGGCCCCGGGGTTTCCTAGGCCGCGCTCACATTGGGCAGGAGCTGCAGGCGTGTGCGACCGAGTCCTCGAGGTCCCAGGGCCTGGTGGACGCGAGGCGCAGAAATACATATTTGGGCGTTTATTTGCTTGCTGTTGTGGGTCTGTCAAGCAGAATGCAGACTCCGTCGGAGCAGGTCTCGTTTTCCCGTTGCTGCAGAGTAAACACCTGAGAGCTTCGGGAAGGAAATTGAGGGGCATTGCATCTGCTGTCTTCCTGAGGTAGAACTCGGGAGTAGGTGGTATCATGTGATTGCTCAAAAGTGAACGGAATAAAGTGAAAGTGCTGTGCGACTTCTCGCAGAAAGTACGGCCGATTCGGCAAATAGGTTTGACAATGACGATTGGTTGTGGACGTTTTCTGTTAGTCGAACGAGCTAAATCTGCATGTTTTGACACAAATCTATTTAAAATTTGGATGCAATACTTGTCCTTGATTACATCCTTTGTAACTACTTAATCGTATAAGCAATTCTAGATGTCAATTTAATAGTGTGCGAGGGTGTACAGCTTTTAAAATTATTTTCAAGGGTACACAAAGAGCTTGAATGCTAGTGTCCTAAGGAGATAGAATATTCCAGTCCAAAGAGGCTTCAGCTGTGCCTTCTCTGTGGGTCACAGGTTAATCCCGCTCCCCTCTCTGAGTCCTGCAGATTCCACCTCTTTAATTCTAAGACTGGCCGCTTTATAGTTCCCAGCCTCTTCCCCAGAACCTGGAGGCCATCCTCTCTGCTCCATGGGTTGCCCTTCCCAGGGGTCCTGCGGGCTCCTTTGTGAAACTCACACAGAAGGCAGGGTGATCTCTCCTCGTCCCTGTTCTCTTCACACCCTTCGTGGCTTCCCAGTTGCCTGTGCAGACTGAGCACAGTTGAATGCCTCCCAACTCCCACCCCTTCCCTCTCCACACCGCCCCCCATCTGGTGGTTTTTCTCTAGACTCACCAGGCTCCTAGCTCTGGGCTCTCACGAGCAGGCTTCTGTAAACAAAACCTGTGTAGTGCCTCTCGTTTGTGCTCACACAGTGTCTCAGACCATCCCTGTGTAGCATTTGGCACACTGTTCTGTGTCACTGATGCCTGGTGGTAAGTCAAGATTCACCGCAAACCAGAGCTGCACAAGAGCCAAAGCATCTAGTACATGTGGGAGTTGCATAGGTACTTGTTGGGAACACAAAGGAATGAGTGATGACCTTAACTGGAAGCGGTTTCAGCAGAGGCGATGAAGGGAGGCATTCTAAGAGGAGGGAAAATCAGCAGTCCTTAGTGATTGGCAGTTTGTGGACCTGGGTGAGAAGTCGGAATGATGCTCAGATATGTGTCCTGCTTGATGAGGTTCATGGTGGTGGCACCAGGTGGGGAAGAGCCATCATGAAGAGTGAGCTGGGAGGGAGGAGGGGAGGGGAGGGGAGGATGGCTCAGTGTGGGCCTTGAGTTTGAGGCCCTCTTGGCAAACACCTGAAGCTTAAGGGAAAGGTGAGGGCTGGAGGGGAAGGTTTTGTTACGACACAAGTGAGAGTTGATAAACATACCCAGGAAGGGACACAGAGAAGAGGAGCACATCGAGTCCAGGACCCAGGAGGTGGCACGGTTAGCCATCATATGTGAGAGAAGCTGCTCATCAAGGCGACAGTTTTGATGATCGGGGGTTTAGTAGGCTCTCCTGAAGCGATGTGCGTTTCTAGGAGTTTCTAATGTGATTAGTGTCAAATGCAGCAGGGCTGTCCAGCATGACATTGCCCCAAAACTGTTCACGTGACAGTTATTGGTGACAGAGCAAGTTCTGTGTGTGACATGGTGGGAATGGAAACCATTATATTGCAGTGAACTGAGGTGTGGATGGGGTAAGGTGAAGACAGCTGGTGTGTTTAACATTTTGAGGAGTGATTAGGGCCATGTAGCAGGTGTGGAGAGGTGAGCAGGTGGACTCATGCCTTAAGTACAAAAGCAACAGTGTTCTGGGTGCCTGAGAGGGAGGGTAGTGGGTCATGGAGAATCTCCAGGCTTCTGGCTGGTGCATTTGGGTTTATAAAGTGGGACCATCACTGAATGAAGACGTTAAAGGCAGCCTGGGTTGGTGAGGTGGCTCAGAAATTTATGAGCTCATTTTGCATTCATTAGGTTTTGAGGTGCGTTTGATGCATCAAGTGGAGATGTTAGGGGAGCAGGTGAGTGGGTGGGCCACGATATGGACAGATGTAAAAGCACACACAGACACGTGTGCATGAGGTCCCCTATGGAGAGTGTATGGAGCGAAGATAGAGGCCAGCCTGGCCAGAGCCCTGAAGACAGCAGCGAGCAGCATGGGGTCCAGGGGTATGGGGGAGCATGAAGGAGGTGGATGGGCCCAGGGACAGAGGAGGGTGCAGGGCCATTGATCATCATCTGGGGGTAGTGACGAGGTTGACCAATATTTCAGGCCAGTGGGATCATTAACTGGCTGTGGCTCTTGATAGGAAAGAGATAGCCAGAGTGACCACTGTTCTCCAAGCCTAGGTGGAAAGTTTCATTTTGAGAGATTAGCAGTTCTTTAGAGAGAGGTATTTTAAAGGTTTGCTGATCTTAAAAAAACATTAAAGAGCTTTGTAAAAGGGTAAGGTATTTTGAGAATAAAATACGCTGTTTCCTTTACTCAAATCCTAGATTTCAACAACGAGAAATATCAGCCACATTTTACAGAACCATATTTCCACGGATGTTTTTGTCTTACTTTTAAAACTCAGAAGTATAAAATCAAATCCATATACACTGGAGCCCCTCCTCTCAAAATGATTTGGCAAAAACAAACCTGATTTTTCAGGATAAATAAACTGATTGGTTGTTGATGCTCAGAATCATTACAAGTAGGCAGTAAACACCAGTCAATTTCCATAGCATTAGCTTTTCACAATGCTTTGTTTTAGATTTCTTCATGAAGATGTTGAAAGGAGTAAGGGAGAATTTTATTACTACTTAGTTCTGCTACAGATACTCAGATGTCACAGTCTTAGCTGAACTGAGACCCAGCAAAGCAGGTTTAATAGGGATTGTTTGATGTAGTCCACCCTATCCCTCCCTCCTTGTCTGATTGCTATTTCCCTTCCTACATTACACCACTAAATCCGAAAGCACTGGGTATGTCCTCAGTTTCTTTGGATACGTAAAAGCAAGAGTAATACTTTTCTTGCTGAGCTTGTAACATACACTGTGTCCAGTTCAGTGCCACCTGAAACACACGGGATGGGGCGGGGGCCGCAGTCCTGCCACTGCAGAACCGCAGGACGGCACAACCAGTGTGCTGATGGCGGTTAGTTTGCCCAAGACACCATCATACACATTTCATGCTGAATCCGACTCTGCCCTTCAGACCTGGCTGCTCAAGGATTTTATATATACATATTGCTTAGGACTTGACCTTTTTTTTTTAAATAAAAGTTTATATGTAAATACAAACACACATACATAAACACTTATGTAATACACATGTGCATGGCTACATCTTGTCTACTTTGAGAGGGTTTTGGCATGAGCCCAGCTCTTAGGATCAGATGTCTGGCTGGGAGGCAGGCACAGCATTGACTGGAGACATCTTTTCAGTTGGTATCCACGTTTTTCTGTTTTTTGCTTTGTTGACTAAAATCTTCAGTTTACTCTTTATTTTTTTTGTTTTGTTTTTTTTTAAGTTTATTTTGATATCATTAATCTACAATTAAATGAGTAATATTATGGTGATTACACTACCCCCTTCATCAGGTCCCCCCCACCAACCCCATTACAGTCACTGTCCATCAGCGTAGTGAGATGCTATAGAGTCACTACTTGTCCTCTCTGGGTTGTACAGCCCTCCCCGTGCCTCCCTAACATTACATCTGCTAATCGTAATGTCCCTTCTTCCCCCTTGCTCCTCCCTTCCCACCCATCCTCCCCAGTCCCTTTCCCTTTGGTAATTATTAGTCCGTTCTTGGGTTCTGTGAGTCTCCTGCTGTTTTGTTCCTTCAGTTTTTTTTCTTAGTTCTTATACTCCACATATGAGTGAAATCATTTGGTACTTGTCTTTCTCAGCTTGGCTTATTTCACTGAGCATAATACCCTCTAGCTCCATCCATGTTGTTGCAAATGGTAGGATTTGTTTTCTTCTTATGGCTGAATAATATTCCATAGTGTATATGTACCACATCTTCTTTATCCATTCATCTACTGATGGACACTTAGGTTGCTTCCATTTCTTGGCTATTGTAAATAGTGCTGCAATAAACATAGGGGTGCATCTGTCTTTTTCAAACTGGGCTGCTGCATTCTTAGGGTAAATTCCTAGGAGTGGAATTCCTGGGTCAAATGGTATTTCTATTTTGAGTTTTTTGAGGAACCTCCATACTGCTTTCCACAATGGTTGAACTAATTTGCAGTCCCACCAGCAGTGTAGGAGGGTTCCCTTTTCTCCACATCCTCGCCAACATTTGTTGTTGTTTGTGTTTTGGATGTTGGCCATCCTCACTGGTGTGAGGTGATATCTCATTGTGGTTTTAATCTGCATTTCTCTGGTGATTAGCGATGTGGAGCATCTTTTCATGTGCCTGTTGGCCATCTGAATTTCTTCTTTGGAGAAGTGTCTATTCATGTCCTCTGCCCATTTCTTAATTGGATTATTTGCTTTTTGTTTGTTGAGGTGCATGAGTTCTTTATATATTTTGGATGTCAACCTCCAGTTTACTCTTTAAATGCTCACTTTCCGTTGAAGTGAAAGGGACTTTGTGGCTCTGACAGACTGCAGAGATTTTTCATTTCACTGAATAACCATAAAAGGCAACATTCTTGGTCTCCCACCTTCTGTAGACAGATTGGGAGATTTTATTTCTCCTTGGATTCCTAAATCTTAGAAGCAGTTGGTTCATTCTGGAACTCGAAAATATTCTGGTTTGGAAGGGTAATTTATGAGTATTCGTTTTGTTCAGAATAAAAGTTTGGGGTATCCTTTTGGAGTCCTAATTACTGCACCTCCACTATTCTTGTTGGTATTTATGCAGATACACTCTTTCCCACCCTCATCATTTGTGAGCCAGGCAGGAGCGGGAATCTGTTTATGCAGTATTTCTATTCTGGACAAATCCAGAAAGCCACTGTTAGACCAGACTTTAAATTGTCTCTTTTGCTTTTTAAGTATTTTTATTTTGGAAAAAAACCAAACTCTTAAATTGTCACCTGTACAGTTGTAGCCACATCCTTGCCCTGAGGCCTCTGCCCTGCCAAGGACCTCCTTTTGATGCTGTCTCTTACCTTGGAGGCCCCTACAGCTTTCTGTCAAGCTCCCCCAAGGATTTGGGAATTTAGTGAAGATCTGTGGGTTTGTTTTTTTCCCTTTTTCTCTGTTACATACTTTGTGTTATCGTAAGCCTCTAGGGCCTGTTTGGGCACAACTGCTTTACTCTGAAAATTTGTAAATTGCATTGATTTTTCTGGCTTTCTGACTTAGTATATTCCTTTAGAGACTGTTGGGAGGTGAAACCAGCCAGAAAGGAAATAGTTCTTACGCCTTATTAAAGTATGAGTTTCTTCTGAGGTTGACTATTCTGACTAGGTGTCTCAGAGCAACAGGGACTATTCTGAGGGGTCACAGCATTGTTCTACTGAATGTGTTTACTCTTGTTTCAGTAACAAAGCTAGGACTTCTTTGCAGCTGGGGAGGTGAAAACACTGCAGTGACTTTTCCTGGCCAGGCACCTCTGAGGAGGGTAGAGCTAAGAGCACATCCAGACTGGCATCTTCTGCTCAGGTCTTCCCACCTTGCTTCACATACTGTCCTCAGCCCAGAGCCACTTGTCTTGAGTCACTTCCAGAGGCTGAAGTGGCCAAAGAGCCAGCACTTTTCCATTCAGTTGATCACAGCGGCGGTTGCTGGTGCTGTTGAGAAGACTGACAGCAGCCACACACGGTGTGGAAATTATTTGGCAGAGGGTTAATGGGGGTTCTCCTTTCACCTTATTTCCCTTTCCTGTGCTTTCATGTTTGTTTATTCTTTTGCCTGAAAGAAGGTCGGTAGAATTCTCCTTCTCGACTTTGACCTTGTAGTTCTAGCACGGTCTTCAGTCAGTTGTCTACAGGTCTTAAGGGTTGGATGCAAATTTTAACTCCTAGTCCTAACTTTTTTTTTTGCTTTTGTTTCCTGTGCCATCCTCCCAGTGCCCCTTGCTTTATCCACCACCCTCGGCAGCACTGCAGTACTCTGCTTGTGAGACAGGTGGCCACCTAAGAACAGTGCCCCCCCCAAATTCTAACCACATAGGGGCTGTGAAGTGGCCTTTTCCAAAGGTGATGCACAAATGTAGGATCTGTCCCACTGGGGGGCAAACTGAGGTCTGGTTTAGAAGGGTCACCTGCTGTTTTCCTTAAAGGGGAGCCAAAGCCTAGTGCTGTAGTGTTTTGCTTTGGGGGGAGGTAGTAGCCAGTTTGATTGTGAAACCTTTTAGCAATGATGAGATGATGGGACCATATGCAAGTGGACTTATCTAAAGTTAACTGTTAAAGTTCCCTGGCTTTATACAGTGTAAAGGTGATGGGAATTTCATCAGTTTCTCAAAAACAAACCCACAATAAAACACAGTGGTTGAAGCTTTTGTTAGTAATAAAAAACAATACTAAATGTATTTGTTCCTAGGACTGTACATTTGATCCCCAGGGAAGCAGGGTACTGTATTTTGTAATAACCTTTTCATTCACCTGCTTAATTCCACAAATCGTTAAGAGCACAGCCTCTGGCTGCCAGGCACCCCGGGACCCAGAACAGTGTGGGAGGCAAAATGAGACTGCAAGTTGTGAATGAGGTGGGCCCAGGCCTATGGGCCTTCCCTTCTGTAGCCTCATGGATGCCTGCAAGACTGGGGGCCTTGCGAGTAGTGTGTAGCCCTCTGGCCTAACGGGCCACATGCTGCCTACTGGGCCTGGAAGCCTATTGAGTTGCTTTTTCGCCAGGGAGGAGTGCCTCCACAGGGAGTGACAGCAGACCGGAATTACTTGAAGATGTCTGATGGGGAGGGCCTGACTGCCAGAAAATGGTGGGTGCCCCTCAGCAGAGGCCCAGTCAGCCAGAGCCAGCTCTGCGGTAGGGGGTGGAAGGGGAGGCCCAGTCCAGGGGGCCCTGAGTAGTCCCCTTCCCTGCTGCTGCTGAAGAGGTGCCCGAGGGTGGCCAAAACTGTTCCTCCATGTTTCCCTTCTGTGCACTTGTCCTCCACTCTGAGCTTCCTCATGCGTCATTCCCCACTTCCACCAGCGGCCCTGGCCTTGGTGCCTGAGAGTGAAAAATCTCACCTTGTAAGAAGACGTTTGCCGCTGGCTTTGTGTCGTGTAAAGAAAGATCCTCAGTTAAAGAGGCAGCTTGGGTTCCCCATTCCAACTACTGGTTAGGGAGCCCTTTGTTGGGAGGCCTCCTGTGATCTTCCCCCTCACCCCAGCTGTTCAGATTTAGGCCCGGTTAACAGTCTGGTCTCTAATGTCTAGGGGGAAACCTGAAGACACAATTACGGTGCACGTGTGTGGAGCCCATCCCTGAGAGATTCGATGACGGTGGTCCTAGCGGAATCACACCAGCAGAAACAAGCTTCCTTGTATTCCCTGGAAGAAAACTGAGTCTCTCAGAAACTGGCAGGCCTTGCAGGCTTTGGAGATGTTCATTAAAACACACCTGCCCCCACGAGGGGCACGTGAGGCCCCTGGTTCATCAGGGATGCTTCCGTGGGGTCAGAGGTGCAGCTCTGCTGCACGCAGGGTACCCTTCCGTATCCGCCAAGGGTTAGAACGGGCCAAGAGGTCCCTGCTTCTAAGGAACATGGGAGCAGCGCTCTCTGGAGGCAAGTAATGGGGGCATGGGCCCTCAGCCAAGGCGTTACTGCGCTCAGGGCAAGCGTCTAACGTCCACGGTGCGCCAGGGAGGCAAGTGTTTCCCCTGCGAAGTCCGCTTGGCGGAGTATCTAGGTTAGAGTTGGAGCGAAGAAAATCCAGGTGGACGGTGTGCATCTATCTGCCAGACCCCCTTTCCCTTTATGGACAGTAGTTGTCTCACCTTTCCCTGTAGCCCCTGTGGACAGATGTGCCCGAGCGGTTGGGCCGGCGCGGGCTCCAATCTACGAGACACGTAGCGACGCGCCGGGTTCTTGGTGCTCGTTCCCGCCCTCCTGCGGCAGCCCGCTACCTGAGCGGCCGGTTCCCAGGGGCGCATGCGCGCAGCCGGGGCGGGACTCGGCCTCCTCCCTCCGCCAGCCGCACGGGGGCGCTGCTCCGAACGCGGGCGGCCTCTCTAGCCCCGCGTCTAGGTGTTGGCACCGACCCCGCCCGCCCGCACGCTCGGTGGCGCTCGAAGGAAATGGCTGCGAGAGTCCGGAGGCCTCGGCCTGCGGTGAGTGGCGTCCGGGCCGCCATGCGGGGGACGGCGGCGCGAGCAGCGCTCGGGGGAGAGGCGGCGGCGGCAGCGCCCTAGCCTGGCAGCCTAGAGCCGCGAGAACCATGCGAGCCGCGCTCCGCCGGGCGGAGAAGATGGCGGCCGCGGGGGCGACGGGGGAGGGGCGGGTGCTTCGGGACGGCGGACCCTTCCCCGCGCGGCGCGGCCCGGCCCGGGGCGCCCTGGAGCATCCCGGGGGGCGCTGGCCGCCGGACTGCCGGTCTGAGGGCTCCCGAGGGGCGGCGGACGCTGCCGCGGCGGCGGCGGCGGCGGGTGGGCCCAGCCCTGCGGAGCGCGGGGAGGGGTAGCGCTTTCTCCGGAAGTTCCCGGCGGGCTGGCTTGTGGCAGAAATTCCTCGTCAGATGACTGGCTGGCTGGGTCGAGTTTTTAACCCGGCTAGTTCCTCTAGACCGTGGAGGAATAGGAAGTTCATGGTAGGCGCTTTTTCCAAGTGTGGGTTCTTTTCGCTTTCCTGTAACTGGATGGTCTGGCTTTAGGCGGCTACTGTTGTGAAGGACAGCTTTGGGGACAGTTGTGTGATATTTGGGGAAGTAGGAGGCAAAGAAGGCTTTCGGAAAATCGGTTTCACTTTCGTAAAGTATGTATTTAGCCTAAAATACTGATTTTCAGTTTTTATTGCGGACTTGTCAATTCGATGTACACTGGCTATTTCTGTCCCATTTCACTCTCCGGTTATCCTGCAGGTAGAAAGGGGCGGCTTTGGCCTTCCGCGGGAGCTGTGCCTTGGTGGTCCTTTCTCACCTGACACTCAGATCCCCGTTTGCTTTCTCTTCCCTCTGTTTCCGTGTCTTGCTTCCCAGCCAGGTTGTGAGACCCAAAAGGTCGGGGTCAGGTTTTCTGGTTTGAATCTAGCACCTCAGTAAATGAGTTAGAATTGGGTGGGGCTTAGAAATGAGCACGGGAGTTAATTAAGCACGTGAGTTAAGTTGGAGACACTAATTCGTGCCTTGGACGTAGAGTCCAGTATCCACATCATTTGCCCACTGGAAGAATGAGATTTGAGCCTAAAGTACGGGAACATCTTGAAAGAGAAACAAATTCTAAGATCTTTTCCGTGTAGTCACGTAACTTTGTATCGGGGGAAGCAGAGTCTCTGTTCAGCACCACTAACAGCTCACAGCGGGCACTGCTCCACGGAGCCCTGCTCGGAGCAGGTCTCCAGCGCTACCTCAGTGAAGAAGGGCGCTTTTGTGTACATTCCAACCTCAGGAAACTGAAGTACAGGGAAGGAACTTGCCCAAGATCTTCGAGCGGCTTCTAACTGAGCTGTAGGGCCCCCCCACCAACCCACAAATGTTCTGTGGTTTCCCTCAAATCCACATAAGCCCTGGCTGAAGTATGCTTGCAAGAAGGGTGTTTAGCCATGCATTTAAAAAAGATAAGTTCCATGATCTTTAGAACGATTCCTCAATTTATTTGGCAAATATTTATTGCATCCTGTGTGTTAAAACAACCTGGTTGTCTCAGACACCAGAAAGTTGGCCTTCCCAGTCCCAGTGTTAGTGTAGTGGGGACTTGTTAGCACATCCTGGCTCCTTCAGTGAAATCCAGGTTGCCAGCCATGCACTTGGAGCTTAGAGCTCTTAGGGCACTTGGGTTGATGTGTATGTGTATGTGATTCTGACTTGTCTGCTCTGCCCATTTTAAACAGTGGAGACATCTCAGAAGTGGCACCTGGAAAACCCCCGCACTGTTGTGAAACTTTTGCCTAAATCACTTTGAGACACTCTCTGTTCCTACTTGCCTGTGTTCTTGGAGACTTATTTTAATGAGTTTAGAAATAATGTGTATCTTTAATTTGCTTATGATTAATGTTTGATTAAATTCAGGCTACTTCAAGAAGAGTGAGTTTTTTTCTGACAAGAAGAAAGGGCACAAATAAATGGTGTGATTGGCTGCTCCCCTTCTCCTTATTGTCAGTACCCATGGTTACCAGTTGCTGTCCTCCACCCAGTGTCTGAGCATCACAATGGCTTGTTGAAGAAGTTGTCACTGGGGCTTGGGTGGAGCCTGGTGCCGCAGGTGGGTTTTGAGCTGGATGGAGTTTGTTTTTACTTGGGAAGGGGAGGAGTTGGAGTGGGGACATTGGTGCCCATTTTTCTTCTGGCAGTGGATGGAGTGTGTGGGTCCTGCTGTTGACACTGTAAGTCTTTCTAGAATCATTGGGTGTCTCAGTTCACTAGGGTCTGTTCTGAGGAGCCCAGGGGCTGGTTCCTTTTTAGTGTGTGTTTGCCAGGTGTTCCAGGTCCTGAGTGTTTTATCTTTCTGTTAAGGTGATTCATTTTACCTTTTCCTAATACACCTTTTAATCTGATACCAAGTGATTTCCATTTGGCTCTTGGAGAGCAAAGATTAGATGTATTTATGGGCCAGCTCACTGTTGTCCTTGGGTCCCTGCAGTGTGGCACTGTGTCCGATACAGGCCTAATTTCTCATATGCCTGGTGGCCTCAGGAAATCCAGTAAGAAAGGTTTCTGTAAACTGAGACTCCCTTTTGCATTTCTTCCTTTGTAAATAGTAGGGTCCCTTCCAGTGTATATCTGATAGTATCCTCTTATGACCAGTAGCAAATGATGTGTGTTAATTTCATCATAAAAAGCTCTGTGATTAGCAACTAATGGAAACATACTCATCAGGAAAGAGGTTCAGAAGCAGTCTGAATGGAGCTCACTTGGTCTGAGTGCCCATACTTCCTGGGAGTCGTCTCTCTTGCTTAGGCTTCATTATATTTTTTGAGCAGTAATTTTGAGGATAGGTTATGTGACGTTTAATAGATAATTACGTATTTTAATAATTTTTATAGTCGTGATCATAAAACAGAATCCGTAAGTGGTGATTAGATTGTAATTTGCAGAGGTGTTTCTCTCTGCGTTTCAGACATAGATGCTGTGCTTCTGTTCTTCATATACTCATGCAGATGTGTAGATGGCCCTTAGTACACCTTTATAAGAAGGTAAATGAGTTTTTTCCCCCAATAGATGATAGCTTATTGTGTTTTGAGTTATAATAATAAATGCATACATAGGAAATTAAGACAGTATTAAAGATACACAGGAGAAAGCAGAAATCAGAAGCCCACATTACAACTGTTCCTTGGGAGGGTGTGGCTGTCTATCTGTGGGAAATGCTCTTACTGTGCAGGGCTGGCTTGTAACTGCCTCTCCCTCACATGCCTGGAGCCCTTTCCGTGGCAGTGGCCATGGGGTTCGTCACCCTTTAATTGCAGCCTTAAAGATTCCCTTGTGGGTGTTCAATGGTTTTTTTTGTCACACCAGTCTCCTGGAGATGGGCATTGGGTCCCTTTGTGAAAACGTGTGCCTGGGAGCACCTTCATAAATTCACCTGCCCGTACCCAGTTACCTCTGCCAGGTCAGAGGGAAACATGCCCACTGGTCCATGGGAACAGGGATGTTCCCTGCACTGTCCACCTACTGAGCACAGAAGGGACTCTAGGTAAATATTCGTAAAATAGATTCTAAGAGGGCCTCCTTCCCCACTCACGGACACGTTGTCACTTTAATAGATGGTGTCTGCCGCTTACTGCACGCTTGCTGTGTGCCAGCACTGCCCAGCCCATGACAGTTTGTAATTTCAGATATATGTCCTTTTAGGAAACTGTGAAGTCACTATGGTCCCCATTTCCTGCGCAGGAAAAGTACAGCCCAGAGTGGGGTGCACTTCCTCAACACGCCCAGCTCTTAGGTTTGCCCCTGGAGTAGAGCCAGGTTCGCCTGACATAGAGCCTGCAATCTTAAGTGGTATTGCCCCTGAGCCTCCCAACCCCCAGCCTCCTTATCAGAGGACTTACCCAGCTTGTAATGGGGGTGGGGGGTGTCATGCTGTAGTCAGTGGGGAGGGCACTGCTGGCTGCCTTGGTCAGGACCGGGAGTGCTGAGCCCACTCAAAGAGGAGTGGTCCCCCTGAGATGCCACTGGGCCTTGAAGGGATACAGAGCTAGGTGGATGCAAGCTGTGGACTCTGGTTTGATAGATCATAAAGTATTTTCCCTTTCACAGCATATATTCAGCAGTGACATCTCTGCTCCTCCCTCCCCATGTAGCAGTGTGAGCCTATGAGGCTGCCTGGTACTCAGGCTTGCCTGTCAAATTCAGCTATGCAAAATCTGTAAGAAGGGATACAAAGTCCTGTCATTTATTCTGTAACTCCTTTATTTAAGCTTGGACCTTTCTCACTATCCCCAAAACAAATGGGGCATTGGCCACTGCCAGTCTCAGGGAAGGAGAGTTTCGGCTAAAGCACACAGTTAGATCTTGACTTTTGAGTTCCCAGGTTCCTTATCAGGAAGCAGATGCTTGTGAGGAAAGGCCTTTGTTTTTCCTCCAGGCATATTCTCTTTGAACGCAGGTAGCAGTCAGTATGAGGGCGCAAATTTGGAACTGGAAGTCAGCACTTCCCAGTTAGCATGTGGGTCTGTGATGGAGGAGGAGTGGTGCTGGAGCACTGACTTGGGAGGGCATCCTGGGTAGCGTCCCATGGAGAGCAGCCCTTTAAGGGGCTCCCCTGCTGTGAAGCCTGTGCCAGGTCAGCAGTTCTCAAACTGACCTCCACACTGAAGTTATGAGGACCCCGAAGAGCTTTTGTTTATTCATATCATATCTGTTGTTGTTTGGCATTTAAAATGAAACATTTAAATTTACTTACTCATTTTTAAATAGTAATAAGCCCTTGCCTGTTACCATGAAAACACCTTTTAACCATCTTCCACTGCAAAACCACGTAATGAGAAAGGTTGGCATTGTTTTAAATTTTTGCAAATCTCTTTACCATCTGGCTTAGCTGACAGCAGCTGGGTTCTCACTTCTGCTTCTGCAGATGCTGTTTCATTATCCGTGACATCTAGCTTTGAAACGACCAGGGACTTCCAAGAGAGTAACCCATGGGAAAGACACCTCTGTGCAGTTAATATGCCCTTGGGGACCTCCTGAGCACCCCCGAGGACCACACTGAGAACCTTGCTCTAGCTGGTGATTAGAGATGCTCCTTTGTTGAGAAACGAGAATTTTCAAAAACAGTTGACTCAACTTTAACACCTGGGAAAATGGGTTACTTCAGGAAGATAGGCAATAGCTTTGAACTTTTTAATGGGCTTAACCAAAATACTTGCCTTTTGGGACAAGCATGGTATAAGGTGGTTTGTCCTTGCAGGTGAAGATGGTTCACTGCACACCTCCCCCTCAAAATGGACTGCCTGAAATGAGGCCCAGAGGGGGCGGAGCACCTGCAGGGGTGCTGCCCAGAGCTCCTTTAGGCTACAGGGTGTCGGCCTTCTGCCTAAGGCACCTGAGGCAGGCAGGCCATTCTGTGCACAAGTGGCGTTTTGAGGTAGGGTGTCCTTTCCCTGTACAGCCTCTCACTGGGTGCTAAAAGCTCTTGCCAGAGTGAAGCAGGTTGAGAGTAGCGTTGGGGCTGTGGATGGTGTAGGGCTCAGGGATCTTGCAGCAGTGCCCCTGGAGGTGCCAGGTTGAGTGGCCTGCACAGGTACACTAGAGCCCAAACAGACCCATGCGGATATAAAGGCAGCAGGGTAGCCAGCTGGGCAGAGGCGCCCTGGAACATCAGGATTCCTGACTAACAGCTACAGGACCTGGAGGCTCGGAGGGGCAGTGGCCTCTGAAGTACTGTCCTGGGAAGTGACTCACAGCACCTGGCCCCTCTGGGGCACACACACAAGTGCACTTGTCTCGTCTCCTCTCTTGCTCTCGCGTTCTGGAGCCCATCCCAGTGTTGTCCTTGGGCATTGAGCCATAGCCATACTTGTCCCATGTGGTAGATTTCTTAA
This sequence comes from Smutsia gigantea, assembly GCA_032199065.1. Classification (NCBI taxonomy): domain Eukaryota; kingdom Metazoa; phylum Chordata; class Mammalia; order Pholidota; family Manidae; genus Smutsia; species Smutsia gigantea. Next base: position 726,177 of record JAVSCE010004838.1, read on the forward strand.
TGAGGACAAGAACCTGTAAGCTAAAAGAATTGCTAAGACCCAGGCAGTCGCCTTGTCTTCAGAGCACCAATCCCCAGGATATAGCATTCAAATGGTCCCTTGTGCAGTGTTTGAAACCATGTTTTTGTCCACTGAGAGGCAAGAAAAGAAGGGAGGTGCCTTGGGCTGCAGTAACAAAAGACCACAGATTTGGGGGCTACTCCAAACAGATGTATACTTCTTATAGTCCTGGAGGCCTGGGGTCAAGGTGCTAGCATGGCTTGTCCTGGGGAGGCCCATTCACAGGGCAAGGGAGCTCTCTGGGGCCTCTTTTTAAGGGCCCTGATCCCATTTGCAATGACTCTGATCTCATGCCCTAAGCCACTTCCCAGAGGCCCCACCTAGCCCCATCCCCTTGGACACTGAATTCTGGGGGGACACAAACGTGCACAGTTTAAAGGCACCTGTCTACAGCTATAGTTAGGAGAGTGTGGCCTACATTAGACAGCAGGGAAGGCCTCTCTTCCCTCACCTTAACATTAATATGTTTAGTGTGACTGTTCAGATTCCTGGTACTCATTTAGAGTTGCGGACAGAATACACAAGCCTGTGTTTTGCTTGTGGTTTTGGATAGGGAGAAATCAGAGTGCCATTTGCACACCCGTAAGGAGGGAGCTGGAGGCCTGGCTTTACACCAGAGCCCAGCCAGCAGGTGCTCAGTGTCTCCGCATATCCGTAAAGGAAAGATAAATAAGGACCTTTCAACAGGTTTGTTTCTAAATTTCTCTACTTAACCTCTTGAGAAATTGATGTGGGTACCTTCACTTCATTACAGTAACTTTATTTGGTAAGCAGGAGACCTCTGAATCAACCATTTAGAAGACTTAAAGGTAATTTTTACAACTTAGTGAGGTTCTACAGAGATGCTCAAATAGCAGATTTCCTAGTTCAGTTGTATGTCAGACCTCTCTTGTCCTGATATTTAATGGACAAGCCCTGGGAGCTGCCCGCCCACCTGCCCTCAGCTGGTGTGTCTGCTTTAGGGATATACTGAGCCATTTGGCATTTCTGGCATGTTCTCATTAATAAAAACAGTGGTGAAAGTGTCTTTCGCTGGGAAACCTTTCCTTCCCTCTCCCCTCTTTCTTTTTTCTTTCCTTTTTTAGTGGTTAAAGAACTTTCCACTAGTATCTTCTCATTATTCGTCATCCACAGCAAAGGATTAGTTGTGAGATGATGACCTTTAACGCAAAATACAATACCTGAAATTCTGAGTTAGCAGAGTCCAAAATAATGAGGCTCTGCTGTAGCCTTGGATATAATTTCTACTTCAGAATTAAAACTGTTAGTTTGGATATTGTTTTGGGGGCTGGGAGGCTTGCAGGGAGGCCCTTGTGCCCCAGGACCAGCAGGTGGGCACTGCTGTGTGGAGCCTGCCTGTCTTCTCAGCGCTGTCCTGCCCTGAAAATAGGAAGGGCATCGTGATTGTGTGATTAAAATCCTTAAGAGAAATGGGTCTCTAGGTCTAAAGCTGAATGTCGTATAGTGGTCAAGCCTCCCGTCACAGTGCTGGCAGAGGAGACATGGCTGACATTCATGGTGTTTTTTAAAACTTATTTAACATGCAACATTTGGAAGGGTGTTGTGGCTTTGTTTTTAAGAAGCTCACTTTTGGCAGCTTAACACTGATGAAGAGTTGGAGAATCTGAAGGGCAATTAGCAGTTGGTTGAGAACAGTTTTGTTGAAGGAAGTGTTTAGTCTCCTCTGAGACTGAGGCATACAGGGGTTATTGCTCATCTCCAGTGTGGGCTTAAATAGGTAGAAAGGACCTGAAGTTCTCAGTGTGTCTTTTGTGGTCCTTGGGGGCCCTCAAATCCTTTTGGGGACTAAGAGGTCAGAACTCTTGGCACAGTCATAGTTAGCCCAGAGAGCCTCCTCCACTGAGTCAGCCTTTGCATGGGTGGTGAACAGGCATCACACTGCGTGGTGTGCTGCCCACCGCCAACAGTGTCCCTGAAGCCTGGCTCTGGTGACGCAGTGAAGACTCTCTTATTAGAGCTCAGCCCCCCAGCATGCACCTTCCCAGCATCCCGAGTTGAAATGTCAAGTGTACACAAAGCGCTTATGCACCCCAAAACGGTGCTGTCCCTAGGGAGAGCCCCAGTGGCCTTAGCCAGGAGCCACACCAGCCACCTCCTCAAGGGCGCTGTTCTGCTTGAAAGGACTGATAGGTTGGCTTTTCAGACTCCGTGTTTGGCAGGCATTTTCTTAAAGATGCTTGTGAATCTTAAGGAAAGCAACTGACAGTATTTCTTAATAGTGATAAATTTTGAACGTTCAAGCAAAAACTAGAAATTTGAAAAGATTGTATCTGTCATTGTGAGCTTGATGGCTTCCCAGTAACTAAAGACATTCGAGGAGGTGGGTGTTGACAATTGTGTGTCTTTGGCGTGGCCTAAAAAAATGTGTCTACCTGACCAGCATGTTCACAGGTTAGAGATGGATTCAGAGTACAAGACTAGCCAGTGGGTAAAGGATGTAGGCAAAGCCATTGGTCAGGTTTCTGGTTCCTTGTTGCAACTAATTTTTATATTTACTACTTTGGCAAGGTTTGGCATGGTACCAGGTAACATCCACAAGTACCTGAAAATCTTTCTTAGTTTTAATTTTGTAAATAACAGTATATTCCACATACACAAAAGCTCTTTGGGGTCCTCGATTTTTTTTTTTTTTGGTATTATTAATGTACAATTACATGAGCAACATATGGTTACTAGGCTCCCCCTATTATCAAGTCCCCCCCACATACCCCATTACAGTCACTGTCCATCAGCGTTACTAAGATGCTGTAGAACCACTGATTGTCTTCTCTGTGTTATATACTGCCTTCCCTGTATCCACCCCACAACCCCCTCCGCTACATTGTGTGTGCTAATTGTAATAGCCCTTTTTCCCCCTTATCCCTCCCTTCCCTCCCATCTTCCCATCTTCCCCAGTCCCTTTCCCTTTGGTAACTGTTAGTCCATTTTGGGTTCTGTGAGTCTGCTGCTGTTTGGTTCCTTCACTTTTTTCTTTTTCTTATACCTCACAGATGAGTGAAATCATTTGATACTTCTCTCTCTTCACCTGGCTTATTTCACTGAGCATAATACCCTCTAGCTCCATCCATGTTGTTGCACGTGGAAGGATTTGTTTTCTTGTTACGGCTGAATAATATTCCATTGTGTATATGTACCACCTCTTCTTTATCCAGTCATCTACTGATGGACACTTAGGTTGCTTCCATTTCTCGGCTATTGTAAATAGTGCTGTGATAAACATAGGGGTGCATATATCTTTTTCAAACTGTGCTGCTGCATTCTTAGGGTAAATTCCTAGGAGTGGAATTCCTGGGTCAAATGGTTTTTTGAGGAACCTCCATACTGCTTTCCACAATGGTTGAACTAATTTACATTCCCACCAGCAGTGTAGGAGGGTTCCCCTTTCTCCACATCCCCATGGGTCCTTGATTTTTTTAGGAGTATAAAGGGAGCCTGAGAATGGGTTTGAGAGCTGCCTTTCAAGAACCTTGAAGGGGGGGCTGTGTGTCCTGCTCTGGAATCTCTTGGCCACTGGTTGGTCCTGTGTTGGTCACCTCCCAGAATCCTTTAACAGCAGTTGAGAATTGTTGGCTTGTGTGTACATATATATGTATAATATATATCTATACGTATTTTTTTAACCTTGGAATTTCATAGCATCACTCCTGCTTCCATTGGGAGGAAATGGAGCAGCTCTCAGATGAGAAGAAATTTACACTCAGAAATGTAGAAAGATAAATTATTTCAGCGCATTCGTTGTTCACCTATGGATCTTTGGCTTTCTTGTTCTGGAGATGCCATCTTCTGTTTCCTTTCTGGGGAAAAATGAAGATGATATCATTGCAGTTTCTGACCACGGTCCTCTTGTAAAGTGCTGTCATATGGAAAATTACACACTAAGTCTAAGTTGCATTAGGAACTTAACACAGTTTTTCTTCTGCCTTTTTTTGTGGATGTTTTTTCTTTTGTCTTGATATATATGATTTTGTTTCACAAATTGAAATTTTGTATTAGAATTTGTTGACATTATGAAAAGCAATTTTGCAAATATGAAGTCAGGATAAATGAACCAAATTATCTAGATGATATGTTCTATTCTGAATATGTACTTTATCTCATTCCATCTCACAGAAATAGATTTTCTGATGACTCAACTCAGATCTAGAAATGTGTTTATTTTTCAGATTAACAAATTAAAATTTTCTTTTCATTCCTGAGAACATCTTGATTTCTTGGCTTTTATAAATTCTCAGTGTTGTGAAATATAAAAGTTTATTTTCAGTTTCTGGGAAGTTATTCTAAACCATTGAAACTTCATATGGAGATTGGTTTCCACCTTAGAGAGACTTGGTGTCCATGATGATGGATTTGGCTAATCAGAGTGAAATGGCCTCTGTGTCTTTAAAAGGTGGTGCAGCGGAATGTGGGCCTTTGTTCTGTGGTCACTAAGGAGACCACAGTGAGCAAAAGGCAGTTGGAGTGAGGCTGGGAGAGGTGAGGGGCGCAGGGCAAGTCGGGCTGGCAGGGAGGTAGCGACAAGGTCCAGTGGAGGCTTATTGGGGAGCAGAGGCTGGTTTGAGCTGTGAACTAGGTGTGGCTCTTGGAGCTTCACCGCTGATGTGCAGTTAGGGCAAACATTCGTCTTCTACGGTCTTTCTAGGTTTTTAAAATGATGACATAGCTACAGTACCAGGAACTTTTTAAAAGTTCGTTCTCATATAATTTTGTTGTTCAGCCTTTTCATGTTTTTCTGTGTTGGGTTTTAGTGAGCTGGGTCCATCTCAAAACTGGGATGGTTAATTGGAAATAGCCAATACCCCAATTGCTGCTGTTGAAGCCATCATCCCCTGAGGCCTCCACACCTTACCGCAGCCTCCCTGCCTCCCCAGTGTGTCTGCAGGGATGTGGCTTCTGCAGCTTGGCAGAGTCCCCCTTTGAGAGCCTTGTCAAGTGTCTGCCCTTCTTTATAAGTCCCTAAGGAAGGGGACCCAGTTTTATGCCTTTTTTTTTTTTTGGTGGGGGTGGTTCCCTGAATGTCTTGGTCACATAACGCCCACTCAGATTATTTGGGAGGTTTGGTGCCCTTTTTTATTTTTAATGTGGTTTTAGCTGTAGTCACTTAAGATCTATAAACTGTTTTCTTACTCTGTTTTAGGAGCTTGCTCTGTGAGAGCAGTCTTGAGGTAATCTGCGTTATCATTGACAGTGTCAGTGTTTTGAGGCCTGGCGATTACTTGGACCAGCGATTGCATCCGCCAGGTTTCTTCTGTTTAGGACATCTGGAAAAGGTGTCCACGCTTTGGTGTTGGGGCAGGTAAAGTATCAATAGTGTTAAATGTCAGTAACAACATTTTAATTAAATAGGCCTGAAAATGTGTTTTTTTGTTGTTTCTAAAGTGGCATTAAATGTACAGAAACTGATAAAATGTAACATTTGCATTTGAAATACTCTAAATGTTAGCCTATAGTTTTTAGATGAATGCTGAAATGATGTTTTAGGTATTTAATTCAGAGCATTCCTTTATAATTCGGTTCATTATTTTGTTAGTGCCTCCACACTGATACTGTGTATTTCCTCTTTGATAAGAACTGCTACCTGTGCAGCAGTTCTTCCTGCAGAAAACCTCAGGAGCCCAGGAAAGTGGTGTAGACCCTGGTGGTACATGTGCTGGTGTCACTGCCACACCTGAGCGGCCTGCAGGCATCAGGCCAGGCGACAGGGTGGCAGGCCTATGGGCTGGACAGGAAATGGGTAATGACAGCACTCAGTGGGAGCAAGAAGATAATTGGGTTGCATGTGATTTTTGAATTCTGTGTATTTTATGTTTTGAAGGTTTTCATTCTATACCAGTCCTTCCCTGGGATGGAACGTGGCATAATATCTGAGTCGTCGTTAGCATTTAAGTGTGATTGAAGCCTGAACAGCTTGGGGAAAATTCTCAAGGTATATTCTGTCTCTTTCAGGTTTTATCATTTTAAACAAGAGTAAGGTTTTCATAAATATGGTCTTTTAACACTAGAAAGTGAAAAAGAAAAGAGAAAAGAAATACACAATAAAGCTATGGCCTCGGTCAGTATTTGCAAAGTGTCCCAATTATCTGTGGCTGCATAACAGCTGAGCCCCAGAACTCAGCAGACTCCAGCAGCGCTCACTTTGTGTCTGGAGCTGTGGCTCAGGAGCTTGGGCAGGGCTCAGCTGGGTGATCCTTGTCTGCACGAGGCCCAAAACAGGACTGGGTGCAAGGGCCAGGAGAGCACCCTCTCCACAGGGTCCCCTGCAGTGTGGCAGGACTACTTAAAGGACATTCAGAGCCACAGAGCACAGGTTGGGGCAGCCAGTCCTCCTGCATACTAGGCCCAGACCTGGCACAGTGTTCTGTCCGTGGTCTATGTGAGAAGCCCACATCTCCACGCAGGAGTGCCGGACACCTGCAGCCACCGCTGGGCAGCACGGCCTGTGGCACTCTGGCCCTGCCCTGTTCTTGCACCACGGGCACTGTTATGTGTCTGCTGTTTTCCCCACTGCTGTTTCGTAAAAGCCTTGTCCGGAGCAGGTAAATGATGAAATTATGGATTCGATTTGCTTGCTGCATTTTTCTACTAAATGTTAGATACTTAAGTATTAAGATTTTCAAGAATCACCTGGAATCATCTCACGCACCACACTTTAGCTTTAGTGGATGCCTTCGCTCTTCGTAGGTGAAAGTCGTTGTCTTTGGTAGTGTCCAAGCGTCCATCCGTGGGTGCTGCTCCCTCTTATGTGTCATTAAAGGTGGTTCTCTTCTAGCTCCATGGTTATTGGTCGTTCGCCACGAATGTGCCCTCGCTGACACTGGCTGTGCTTTGGTTGCATTTCACCATCAGGATGGATGGGAAAGGTGATCCAGGCAGTGAGGAAGTGCCCAAGGCCATCAAGCCCACCAGTAAAGAGTTCAGGAAAACGTGGGGCTTTCGAAGAACCACCATTGCCAAGCGAGAGGGCACTGGGGACACTGAGTCGGACTCCCTGGAACCACAGCCGCAGCCCCAGAGCCTGTCCTTGCGGCGCAGTGGGAGGCAGCCGAAGCGCACGGAGAGAGTGGAGGAATTTCTCACAACAGTCCGACGCCGAGGACGGAAGAGTGTCCCTGTCTCCCTCGAGGACCCCAGTGAGCTGGCATCTTGTCCTGCGACAGATGTGGAGAGCGCCTCTGAAGGGAGTGTGGAGAGCACCTCTGAGCTGAAGAGTGGCTCCAAGGCAGGCTCCCCGCGTGGCGAGGGGCGGCCAGCCCCCTCCACAAAGGCCAGAGGAGGGAACGAGGATGACACCTCTGATAGTGACAGTGATGGGTTGACGTTGAAGGAACTCCAGAATCGCCTGCGCAGGAAGCGGGAGCAGGAAGCAGCCAGCAGGCCCACGAAAGGCCTCCAGAGCCGCCAGAGGAAAGCACGCCGGGAGCAAGACCCCATGGAGACTGTGGATGTGGAGGCAGGCAGTGCTGCGGAGGGCCCACTGCCTGGCAGGCAGGAGCCTGAGGCTGGCCAGGAAGCTGGGTCCCAGGCCACGAGTGATGATGGAGACAGCAAGCTGGAAGGGCCGGTGGCTCAGGGACCCAAAGGGCTGGAGCCTGGAGACTCAGGCAGACACAAGCCCGAGTGTGAAGTGTACGACCCCAACGCCCTGTACTGCATATGTCGTCAGCCTCACAATAACAGGTAGGGCGCAGGAGAGGTGAACGTTGGCTCCCTGCTTTCAGAGAAGTCCCAGTGATGAAAGCGGCAGGCTCACCATTTTGATTTAAAGAGCTGGGCTGACAAACTTGTTCAGTTGAAAGATGAACAAGTCATGGTCAAAAAGAAAAAGGGTGGTAGTTGGGACATTGGGGTAGCTCAGCCCTCTGGCTGTGGTTGGGTTCTGGGTGGTACTGGGGCACCCTGCTGGGCTTGCTAGGTGGCTCCCAGGCTCACTGCTGCACTGTGGAGAGGTGCTGAGTGGGGGGACGAGCCCAGGATTCCTGTAGCTCAATCTGGACACACTCCACTCGAGAAACGAGTGTGGCTGCACGCTCACAAAGCCAAGAGGAGGGCGTGTGAGAGTGCTTTCTTGTTCTTGCTGCTTTTCTGTATGTTTGCATTCTTTTTCTAATAGAGTGCTGAAACTGGCTTGGCTTACTAATACATGTAAGACTGAGTGTGGGTCTCGTTTTTCATTTCCTAAAAGTGCTGTCTTACAATTCCAGGTTCATGATTTGCTGTGACCGCTGTGAAGAATGGTTTCATGGTGATTGTGTGGGCATTTCTGAGGCTCGGGGGAGGCTCTTGGAAAGAAACGGGGAGGATTATATCTGCCCAAACTGCACTATTTTGCAAGTGCAGGACGACACCGATGCAGACACCACAGGCCAGCACGACCCAAAGGCTAGGCCTGCAGATGCTGATGGCACAGACTTCACCAGTATAGGGACGATAGAGCAAAGATCTAGTGAGGACCAAGGAATAAAGGGCAGAATTGAGAAAGCAGCAAACCCGAGCGGCAAGAAAAAGCTCAAGATATTCCAGCCGGTAAGTACCCATCTCCTGAGGCTGGTGATGGGGTTGAGGGGCCTCAGACTTCTGGCGACAAGAGTGTGGCTGTCTTTGGAGGAAGTTAGGTTCCCCTGCAGGCAGCCTGGGGCTGGTGTGGGCTGAGCTCCAGTGGGAACACAGTCCCACACTTTGCTAGGAGGGCCCTCCATGCTTCTGCACTTGGGGACCTCCTAGACCATTATCACTGACGTAACATTTTCCTAGATAGTACTTGCTTTGTAAAGTTAGTCATAAGTGTTCTTATGTGTTTTGTTTTTTTTTTTGGGGGGGGGGGTGTGGAACCCTCCTCTGCTAGCTCTGCGTGCCCCTGTGCCCCTGGCACTTGCCTTCGCTGCGCCTCTGTCCCTGCATCTGTAACCTGGGGGAGTCCAGGACTTGGAGCAGTAGTTAGGGTCACGTGAGCAGCGATGCCCACCCAGTGGGAATTCCCCGCGTGTTCCATGATCCCCGCCAGGGAGGACAGCCAGCCACCACCTGTGTGGGGCAGGAGAGACCAGGGCCCCTGCAGTAATGGAATCTTGAGCTGTTTGTACATATATTAACAAAATTATTGAAGTAAATGTCCACCTGTGTCACCTGACATCATCCTGAGTCAGTGCTCTGGCACCCACCTCACCAGGAGACGCTGAGGGTGGTAGGTGGTAGGCGGTAGGCCGTAGGCAGCCTCAGCGGGGCTGGCTAAACAACCATATTTAATTACTCAAAAATACTATCAGAAATGTAATCGGAAAAATCACCTTTGTGTCTTTATTGTCAATGTATTTGAGTCTACATAAGCTTAAATTTTATTCTGAGTTAAACTTCAATTCTGTGGAGGAAAAGCAATACTTAATTTGAGGTATAAAATTTTGTTCAGGTATATTTGAGGGATCAAAACATACTTCAGTAGTTACAAACAGCAGCAGCCAGGTTTCGCTCTTGTAATGTATGGGATTCCTATTGCTGCACGACTCATCACCACAAACTTCGCAGCTTAGAGCAGTACCTTTGACCTCAATTAAAACATGGTTTATGAAACCCGTTTCTGTGGGTCAGGAACTGGGCCTGGCTTAGCTGAGCCCTGTCAGGGTCTTTCAGGACTGTATCCTGTATCCCATGTGTTGGTGGGGTCTGGAGTCTCATTAGAGGGTTGGCTGGGGAAAAACCCACTCCAGAAGGTCGCCCGGTTTATATGTCAGTCTGTCCTGTGCAGTTTTTGTGGCATACTTAGACTAAGATGGTGTGTGTTTATCTGAGATTCACATTTAATCAGGTGTCCTGGACTTTACCTGTCAGCCTTACCGTCCATCAGAGGCTAGCCAGGGTCTCCCACAAGGCACCTGGCTCTTCAGAATGAGCAGGGTGTCTTCTCTGTTCAGGAAGGGCAGCCGTCCCTCTTCTAAAGGTTTTTATCTTATTAAGCCAGACCCATTTGATCAACTAAGAATCACCCCAAACTGGGACCTTAATGACATCTGCACAAGTTCCTGCCTGTTTGCCCTGTAACAGCCGACTCGTGGGCCTGAGATCCCATTGTGTCAGAGATACGCAGAGCCTGTGTACCAGGGGCAGAGTCCCAGCGTCCCATTAGAGTTCTGCCCGCCATGGGTGGCATGAAGGGCAGTTAAGAATCTGAACAGGGGAAATAGATTCGTGTGCTATGAATAAACATATCCTTTTAATTCTTATCGGTCTCAAAACATGACCTATAGAGATTTTACAAAGCACAGTAACTGCTAAAATCGGTAACTACATTGTTTGAAGTCACATGTTTTATTCTGCAGGTTGTAGAGGCTCCTGGTGCCTCCAGATGTATTGGTCCTGGGTGCACTAACGTGGCTCAGCCTGACTCGGTTTACTGCAGCAATGACTGTATTCTAAAACATGCTGCAGCTACTATGAAATTTCTAAGTTCAGGTAAAGAACAAAAACAAAAACCTAAGGAAAAGACCAAGATGAAGCCAGAAAAGCTCGTTCTTCCAAAATGTAGCGTTCAGGTAAGTCGAGTGAGACCACCATTGAAGCTGGTGAATCAAAACGCAGACAAATGCAAGCAGTCTGTGGCATTGATCCACAGGTGTGGTGGACTATGTGCGGGGCTGGCAGTGTTGGTTACAAATAAGCTCACATTCGGATGCTTCTATGTGTGATGTGGTAGGACTCCAGGGTGTTTGGGGAATTACAGGCACTTGTTTTACACTCGAAGACCCTTCCTGCAGTTTTAGCTCAGGTTGGCATGGCCTCCATTACGCCTGTGACAAGTACAGCATGACTTGTGCTCTCCTGTGAGTTTCCTTGGTACTGAAACGCCTGCTTACCCTTCAGATGGCTTCGTCACTAAGGCTGGTGACTTTGAATCAGAACTGCCGCCGAAGTGGGCTCCTCTGTGCCACAGGAACATGTGAGCACTGAGCCTGGCTGCAGGGATGTGCGGATATATGGTTGTGTCCTGCCTTCTGCAGGCCCCGCCCCCTCGTCCTGCAGTGGCTGCCCGCACATTCTCACGCTACAGCCCTTCCACATTGCTCTTGCCCTGTTTCAGTGCTGGCTGTGGGGCTGTTCTGTGCTCCTGGCAGTCTCAGGGATGACAGGTTGTTCGTTCTGTCAGGGACCTCCCACTGCTCCCTTACTGTCCCGTGGGTGGTACCTGCCAAGGCTGAGGGTCTGCTGGGTGTGCGGCGTAACCAGACTGCTGAGCAGGTGTGGCACCCAAGTGAACCCAGGAGTGGAGTGTGTTGTGACCCTCACTGCAAAGTGAGGTGAATGAAGGTTGGTTTCTGGCCTGCTTAATGATTGAGGTCTTACTGACTGTCCAGGCAGGCATTAGAATCTCCTCTGTGCACAAGAGACCAGCTCCAGACAAGAAGGAAAAGCCCGTGAAGAAGGTGATGGCGGCCCCCTGCAGGAGCGAGGCCCTCACCAAGGAAGTGGCCTGTGAGAGCACACCGTCCTGGGCTAGCGACCACAATTACAATGCAGTAAAGCCAGAAAGGACAGCTGCCCCCTGGCCACCACTGTTGTATAAATGTATGTATCACCTGGGGCTCTGGACCCTTCTGGGCTTTCTGCATGGCCGTCCACTTGGGCCTGTCCAGAGCTGGGAGCTGTAGCCCTGCTTACGCTGCACCTCCAGAGATGGAAGCCAAGGCCCGAGGCCGGACATGCCTACCAAGCCCGAATCCCCACCCTTAGTCTGTTGGGACTTCTTTCAGTGTTTTCCAAAAAGCTGTACAAACCTCATTGCTGAATGTTTCCTCTGACGGTTGATGTCGCTAACCTCTGATTTCATTGCCAGGCTGTGGTAAGTACCTGTTCCTTCAGCAGTCTGGGTGAGTAGGGCTGCCCAAGGAGTGGAGGCCGTCACTCTCCACACGCCTGCGAGGCTTGGTGATAGCCCGTTAGCTTCAGGAGTTTCCACCATTCGGTTTTCAGCTCCTGACCTCGCTTCTCATGTGTTGTGGGAATCTGTTCCTGCAGATTTACTGTTGGCATCTGATCATTCAACTTAGGTGTAATTTTCAGAAGTTATTTTTGACCATACAGGAATTTTTTCATACCAAATTCACATACTACACACCACACAAGCACACACTCCAGTCTTGAAGGCCACTTACCACTGCTTCCTGTGCTCCAAGGTAAGTGTATGTGGTGTGCTTGCTCTGACTGGCGGCGCCCTTACCAGGCTCGGAGGGACTGGCTTCCCAACCTCTCTCTGAACATTTGGGCAGTTCGCTCATCCCTGCCCCATATGCAGATGAATGAAAGCAAAATACTTCAAATAGATCTGAATTTCCAGATGGGATCATGCGACTTGAATCTTTCCTATTTGTTCATGTTTCTCAGCCTACTTTCCAGAAGTAGATTTTGGAAATTTAAATCGATCAATGGGACACATTCTGTTAAGGTTAATTTTTAGTCAGCATTTAATGCTTTTATACATTTCATACGGCATCTTATTTTTCATACAGTATTTATGCCTTTTTTAAAAGCACCGCAAGGTTAAATAGCCGTAACTGCCCAGGTGGCAGAGGGGTGCTGCATTCTCCTTTTAGCCAGGCTTTTATCCACTCGCCGGAGGGGCACTCATGGCCTAGTGCGCTCAGACCACGTGTCACTGGTTGCTTATCGTGAGAGTGTGAACAGCCAGAGACCCGAGACATGGGATGGAAAGTGAATCGCAGAGGCCTAGAGGGGGGGCAGGGGGAGATTAGGAGGGAGTCGTTAAATGCAGAATTGACCAGTTGCTGTATTAAATGAGTCTCAATACACCTTAGGTGGTTTGAGCTACGAATTCCATGCCGACAGCTTGTCTCAGACTTTCGTCATGATAGCACCTCTACAGGGCAGCACTTTTACAGAGGCCATGAACATGCCTAAAAATAAGCATCTCCCGTGTGTAAGTGGGCGGGGGGGCAGTTGCTTTGAAGTAAGTGCTCTGAAAGCTCTGTGTTGGCCGTGGGCACATAGGATAGTAGGGAGTGGGGGCGGGCTGGGGACACGAGCCTGGGTGGTCACAGCAGTTAATCACACTGCTTGGGCTCTTGGCCGGAACTGCAGAACTGCCGTGAGACCCAGTGGGGAGTTGGAGGGTACACAGCAGGGACCGGAAAATCGGCGGGAAGGTGGGAAGAGGATAGGCCACCCTCCTCGCTCTGGGTTTGTGGGCAGAGGCCCAGTGCAGAGAGGTGGGGACGTTTCTCTGCTCACAGGTCGGGTCCCCTTTCCACCTTGCCCTCCTCCACCCCAGCTCCTGGAGGAAGCACGGTGCTGTTGGGTGGTGACCTCGCATCCCAACACCCTACATCTCAGTTAAAATTAGCAGGCATCCAAAATTTATAGCTAGCCTGAGGGACGTGGTTTTGAGCTAGTTGCTTCTGATCATCTTTCGCTATCCCAGAAACGTCATCTTCCCAAAAGATGATTGGGAGGAGAATAAAAAAGGTCGTCGGTAAAATGCCCGACGTCACCTTGGTGAGTAGCAGCTGTTTCTGCGTCTGCCGCACCACCCCTTCACAGGGTGGGAGCAGGGGATGGCACACAAAGGCGGCAGAATCCTGCGTTCCCACGAGGACCCCCCACACCCTGCCTCCCAGGCTGGCTTCCGAGAATGTGTTTCCAGGTGGGGTGGTGAGATTCCAGGGCAGCTGATTTTGGGAAGTCCTTTGGTGGCATTTTCCATTCCAATCTGGGTCATGTGGAGCCTGGGTAAACCCAGCCTGGCCCACAGTGCCTGTCGTTTAATAGCAGATGCTCAGCTGGTCCTGGAGGGCTGGCTTGGGTTGTGGGTGCCAGGGTGGCTTCTCCTGGACATGGGGGACACCTTGCTGTGCACGGAAGCAAGCTCCTGCTTCTCCCTGTGAGATAACCCAGCAGGCCTTTGGTGTTCTCAGGCTGATGTGATCACCATGCACTTGTTCCTCTTTTTAATTTTTAAACTGTTTTTGAGGATCTCTGTACAGTTTCTTTAACTTAAGGCAGTAGTTGCCATTTTATGTACTTCTCCCCAAAATAATATTTCTTTGTGTTTTTATAGCTTTATTCTTGTCCCACTTCCACTGCTAGTTCACCTTATTGTCAAGGTGTGAAGAGGGCTCAGATTTTTTTCTAAAATGTCCCTGGTTTATTAGACAATTTAGAAGTAGAATTCTGATAGTCATATTCATAGGCACAAGTGCTAGTTATCTTGGACTTCCTAAATGGTTCGTTAGGTGACTTAAAACACAGGGGATCTGAACACATTTTGGCTGAAAAATAAGGTTTTTATATAATTTCATCTAGCTTTGAGAAAATGGGAAACCTAACAGAGCCTGCACACCCAAATCTGGATGGTTTGTCAAGCATCTTATCCACACATAAGCATTTCCCCCGTAACTCTGGTCCATACCACAGATTGTCCACGTCTTGTGGTGAAATGAAAGAACACAGGTTTTCAGAAGGATAACCAGTGGCATGGGCCCCAGAAACACATTTCACAAATCCTAAGAGGTGAAACAAGTCTCTTGTAATGCAGAACATACAGGGGACTAGAACCCAAGAACAGGTGGCGCAGGTTGAAAGCCATGGCAGGGGGTTGGCGCGGGGAGGGAGGCTCATGTGCTTTACCAGTTGTGTGAGCCATTTCATATCTGTCTTTTCCACAATTGCCAGTGGCCATGAAATGTGGTTGGGGACAAATGAGACTACATCTGAGCCAGTTTCCTCCCCCGTTAGAGGAGAACCCGGAACTTGTAGTGATAAAGGACTTAGCTTGACGGCTATTTTAAATATTATCCATATAGCTGGAATTTTCTTGGATTTCAGTAACATTCTTTGGGTATTCAAATTTTACTTTTTATAAGATTAAAAAAATACAAATAGTTAAAGTTGGATCAGGGAAAGGTTTCACGTGTGCATAAACTTTAACACTGAGATGAAGCCAATGGCACCTACCTGCCCCTTGGTCTTGGCCTTGGCCCCCATCGAGGAGGAGGCTGCTGGATGTCCCAGCAGGGTGAGCCCCGTGTCACCGTGCGGCCCTCTGGAGCTCTGCATCTTCTCTGATAGTTAAAGTCCACTCCTCTGAGTCCTTGCTGCTGTCAGAGTCTGGAGGCCCCTGTAGTTGTTGCTGTAACTCCCCCAGTACCCAAGTTCAGGGTTGTGTGTAAAGCTGTAAAATGCCTTCTGTTGATGTCCTCTGTTACACATCACCATGCACATAGTTACATTCTTAGCTTCTAAAAATTAAAGACGTGAAGTTGGAAGATAAGAACCTTGGCTGGTTTCACTTAAATGAAGGTTGGGGCGACTGATTGCCACAAGCCTGGAGGAGCTCAGGAGAAGAGCGTAAAGGTCCTGCTGCAAAGCCTGCCTGTGGCCTGCTCGGCGCCAGCCTGGGGCTTGCAGGGAGGGGCAGACGGGTTCAACACGCTCCCCAGCTCCTCACATGCAGTGACATTTGGGGCACAAATGATGTTGGCTAAAATGTCCACTCGTTCAAGTGACTCATGCCTGTTAGCTGGGTTGGGGTGGGTCTCGGGAAAGGGAGAGCATCAGCGAGTCCCCAGTGGAGCCAGACTTGGGGTTCCCTTGGTGTAGATGAAGGCCTTGACCATAGTTCATTCTCATGGTTTGGGCTGTGTGATAATTTGACCAGTCCTTTTCTCTATTACCAACCCAACGTGAGTCAGGTTTTGAGTTAATTTTCTACCATGGGAAACAGAACAGCAGTTAGCCTCCAGGCACAATTGGTTTTCCACAGGTGTGTCTGGAGTAGCTCACGTGCTGCACCCACTGGAAGAGAAGCTGCTGGAAGAGCTTAGCGTGGCCCAGCCAGGAGGGTGCGGCGGGGAGCCTGTATGAAGAGCACCTCGGGGTGTAGCATGTACCTTCCCGAATGTTCTTTGGGCATTAGTTTGCTGGTAGAAGCAAATCAGTACCTTGTACATCTGGGGTGAATTCACTTCAGAGTGTTTAATCAAGTACACAGAAGCACCCGAGCGTTTCTTGCTACTGTTGGTTTTTCACACTAGGAAAAATCTTGTCAAAAAACAAAAGTTGAAATTCAGGGAAACTTCATTTTACACGTGTCATGCAGAGCAGGAAATACAACCAATGTCAGCGAAGAATCAATGCCACGCTGCTCCCCTGTGGCCTGATCCCACGGCTCAGCTGGTAGAGTCCTCACAACAGGAGCTGACGTGGCCTCGCTAGTGAATGGGCTCAGGGACCCACCTACCCGCAGTGCAGCCCTGGGGCAGTGGCTTGGGACTTGCCAGTGCCCTGGAAGCTCGTCTGCATAGTCGGTCATCCTTCAGCAGTGGGCCCATCCCAGACATCAGTGTAACCGAAAGTCCCACTTCTGGGGTTTAGGTGAACCGGTACATGGCTTGGGCAGGACAAAAGAAAGCTATTGGCAGTTGCTCTGAGGGCGGTTCAGCGCCCCGGTGCCCCTGTGAGGAGCTGGCCTGCGAGGGCTGACACTGGACTGGGTATCAGGCTGTGCTGGTAGGGTGTGGGTCCCATGTTGACTCGCTACCCTGCTATGCCATTGTATGGGCAGGTGCGCAGCTCCTTCCCAGAGGAAAGCGACCACACACACCCACACGCTTCTCTGGTGAAGACCTGCATCCTCCTGGCCTCCACTGAGGCTCGCCTGTGCCCCCCAGTGGCCAGTGGTGATGTAGCGTCACCGCCACCTTAACAGTGTGACAAAGCCCCTTTTTTCATGCTTACCGGGAAAGTAGCCAATTGGAGTGAGCTACAGATCTCTGCACACTGGCCTGCCCGGTTCACCAGGCTTCACCCCAAACAACTCACTGTCATTGCACAGACCTGGCTGGACTCCACAGAAATCTTCCTCTGGAGCAATGGGCAGCTTTCCCTCTTGGAGTTACTAAGGCTTCAGCCCGCTCCCCAAGTCCAGCTCCCAGCCTGGAGCTTGAGCAGTGCTCATCCCCACAAGCAGGCTCCCAGCATGGGGAAGGTAACGGAGGCCTTGTGGTGTGACCTAGGGCACCCTCCCCGGGGGCGGTGCTGTGATGGCCTCCAGGAATTTGGCAGCTCTCGGGGCGCTGGGAGGATCTGGTGTCCCCTGCAGCCGCCCTCGAGGTGGGGGAAGGGGAAGGATGCTTGTTTTTCCAGAGTAGGTGTTTTCTGGTTAGCTACAAAGTTATTCCTTGCCCCTCTGTAAATTTATACACAACACAGTGCATTTCGATAAGGAATTTGCAAGTTTGATTTTAGCTCTAATCGAAACAGTGTTTCTCACCAACAGCACCAACCCTGGCACCCACAGCAGCTGTCGGGTCCAGCTTAGAGTGGTGTCAAAGGTGCCACCACCTGTAAGCAGTTGCTGGGTAGAATTTTTTGCATGTTTTAAAAAACACTTCCCTTCAAAGTGGAAAATAGTCATGGCCAACTTGTTTCCAGTTTCAGAGCATTTTACCGGTAGTTTATTCCCCATATCATACCTATTTATGTACTCTGAAGCACAAGTAAAGAACAGTAGAAGTTGACTTTTTAAAAAACAACTAATTTTATAGCATAGTGGTTAAGGAAAGCCAACCCCGCCTATTCAACAGATTACATTCATTTATTGTTACTACTGTTGGATAATAGGCCATCTTAATCACATGTATGGGGCATGTCCTAAAAATAATTCCTTGGGTTTTCCCTGGCCAAGTGAGAGAGCACACTGGTTACAAATAATGATCTTAGGTTCTGATTTGGAGACCTGGATCTAACACTATTGAAGTTAACATGAACTCGTAGTCAGGCCCCATCACATATTTCCTGTATTTTAAAATCAGGCATCTTACGGATGGCTGGCTCCAGATCTTGATTTCTGGTCCTGGCCGGTCCCTCCCTCCATGACAACCCACTAGCTCCCTCTGCTCAGTGCCAGGAGCCTTAGACCTTGTCATCAGTGCCATAGAAGAATTCTCGCTGTACTCCATGCCTCTTTCCTCCCCTTCCCTTGCCTGCCCTCTGTGCCCAAGAAATGGGGCCTCTGTCCATTTTATTTAACCTAAACTCTAGCAGCCCCACAGGTTAGATGCTGCAGCCCTCATTAGCCAAATCTGAGTTGGTAAAAATAAATTTCCAAGTATTGAGGTATGGTAACTCCATGTATCAACTGGGTCTGGTAAAATAACATGTAGAAATGTGCCTCTTGGCCCTGTTCGATCACATTTCTGTTCTTCACTTTGTCAGACATGGTCATTGCCCTGTAGTGTTCAGAAACCTGGCCCCTGGAGAACGAGCCTTCGGAGGTGTGGCTGTTGATGGGGTGGTGTGGGTTTTGACATGCAGGGTGAGTGTGGAGCACAAGCTGACCGCTCACAGGGAGTGCAGTGGCCTTGGGAAACCGGACAGCTTGGGCCTGCTTGGAGAGCTGGGGGGCACCGGGACTCAGTGGGCAGGGCTGGAGGCCAGAGGCTTTGTGAAATGAACACACTGGATTTAAAGTCAGAATGGATGCTCAGTAATGAAGCATTCCCAACACACTGCTAAGTTTGGATCCGTGCAGGGCTGCTGCAGATTTTGTTGAATTAGGTCATTTCACTTAAAAAGCAGAAAAGGCTTGAAGTCCTTGGGCTGTTAGCACTTGTCGCTGAACTGGACAGAGTAGTTGACATGTCCAGTTGCTGAACTGAAGGATGGACATTGGTCCTGGCCCTCTGCCCAGGTGGCCAGGCAGGCGGCTGTGCTGGGGCCCCGGGGCTGTGAGTGCCACAGGAGGGCTGTTTGTGGAGGTCTCACCTTTTCCTCCAGACTGCAGACTTACTCCATGGCTCTTGGGGATGGTTAAAAAAGCATTGGTGGCTGATGGTTGATTTTTAATCCCTGTGTAAAAGTGTAAGATGGGAAGATTGAAAGAGCATCTGCCAGAGTCCCCCATTGAGGTGTCGGGGAGTTTTGGAGGCTCGCTGCTGCCTGGCTATCGTGAGAAAAGCAGGCACCTGGAGAGGTGGTTTCTACATTGGTCCCTTGCGTGGCTTGGCTACTTGCTCTAGGCAATACCCACATGATATCCCGGCCCACTCTCTGGGCCCACCTATTCAGGATTCTGCTCCTCTGGATTGCTGCCATTCGGTGCAGTGGAGCAGGGCCCTCAGCAGAGCGCCGCACTCACGTCCCAGCTCCCTGACGGGCTCTGGGCAGCTGCCCGTCCCTGGGCTGAGGGCTGCGGCACTGGCCCTGGCATCATCTTCCTTCCTTACCTGAGACCTTGACTCTGACCCTGGGATACAGGAGTCCGTGCATTGGTCCTTTAGTGTTCTTCCTTAAAAACACTGACATCATACAAAGATCTCTGTCTAAATTGAGGGGTTTTGCCATTATTTTTAGCTTTGACCAAAATCCTTCTTTGGATGAAGTGCTAATTTATTACCCAAGAATCGAACACAACCAGAGGGTTGTAGGTGAGAGGTGAGAACATTTATAGAAAGCATATGTATGCTTGTCATGTAACACTGTGTATGAAAACGAATCAATGTTGCCATGTTGAAGATTTGTCAGCTTAGCATATTTTATTAATGTCCTGTTCCCTGACTTTCGTCCAAAAGAATAGTGAACATCTGTGGGTGTCCTGCCCCAGTGCCCCGAGAATGGACTGTCGCTAGTCCTTCCAAAGCCCCAAGGGCACCAGGTTGGAGGGGGCAGTTGAATATGTTTACAGAGAATTTGTTTGAGGCATTGTGAAAAGATTTTTCAAACTCATAAAACAACTGTACTTGAATTCTTAGCATGCTCTTGTAAACCTGCCTTTTTCTGATGGTGTAAAATTTAGATCAGTGTCATAACTAGAGTCTGTTGGCTGAAATAAGAGGTCTAATCCAATAAAGCATTTCTCTGTGAGACCGCCACTAGCAAATAACTGCTGGCAGCCCTTATCTGCACTCTTTTCTGAGTGTTAATAATGACTTTTAAAGCCCTTTTCTCTAATTGTATATTGCACAGTAATGCCTTCTGAGCTTTGTCCAGCATGTGGGTAAGTGTGCTTTTCAAGGCTCCCGGCCCGCTAAGCATCCTGTCTCCTTTGCAGCCCTGAAGGAGGACAGACGTGCCGAGGAGAAGGCGACAGTGGCTGCACCGAAGAAAGTGGCTCCTCTGGGCTCCTTAGGCAGCAAACACCCTTTGCCCAGAAATCTCGTCCCAAAGAAGTCTCCTCCTTTCTCAAATGCAGCCGCGGTGAAACCGGCCATCAAAATGTCACCCTCAGGCTTCAAGGGCACCATACCCAGGAGGCCATGGCTCTCAGCCGCCCCCTCGGGTAGTGTTTCTACTGCCAAACGGGCACGGCTCGCGCCTGTCACTGCCACATGTGCCCCCAAGAGGTCACTGGGCTCCGCTGCCTCCGTGGGGGCCATCCGGAAGCCAGCAGCCGCCTCCGGCCCCTTGGCCTCTCCAGCCCCAGGGCCTCTGGGAACCTCGGGCTCCACCCCATCACAGCCAAATTCGCAAATCCGGCAAAATATAAGGCGCTCCTTAAAGGAGATTTTGTGGAAAAGGTGGGTCATGTACTTTAGTCTTAGCTGTTAACAGTGGTCGTTTTACAAGTGCCCACGGTCTTAAAAGGTGTGGCTGCCTGGTTCACACAGCTCTTACTCCTTCCAGGGTCAGTGACAGCGATGACTTGATCATGACAGAAAATGAGGTGGGCAAAGTCGCGCTCCATATTGAGAAGGAGATGTTTAACTTGTTCCAAGTCACGGACAATCGCTACAAGAGTAAATACCGCAGCATCATGTTCAACCTCAAAGACCCCAAGAATCAGGTGTGTGCCTGATGTGGGAGGAGGCTGGCTGCCTCACTCATGTGCCAGGCTCGTGTCATTTCAGCAAAAGCCAGAATGGCGTCTGTCCCTTTGACACTTGCCCCAGGCCACATGGCGCTGGCGCAGGGAGCTTAACTCCCTAACCCAAACGAGGCTGTGAAATCACCTTGCCCACTCTTCACTGGCTCCAGAATAAAGGCGTATTTCTTATCCTCATATCTCGGCCTCAGAAACCCTGTTCTCCCTTATGATTCCCCATCAGCTGAGTTGGGGTTTGCGTAGGGAATAGCCAGTGGCAAACACACCATGCTCACCATTACACAGTGCTGTTCCCACTGGGGGCGTGGGGCACTCGGTCCTCCGCAGCTGTGGGCGGGCGCTGCTGTTCCAACAGAACCCCGCAGGAGTGAAGGTGCTTGCCCGCCGCTGCCCTCCCCATCCTGTGGCCTGGAGCTCCCCGTGCTTGGAAGCAGTCACGTGCTCTGACTCCCCCCTCACGTGTTGACTGACCCCTTCCTTCACTCCTAGCGTTGTGCCTTTTTTAATGGATTTTTTTCCCTCCGAGATCTATTTAGCAGCATCAGTGCAGCTTGGGCCTTGAGGTTCGCCCTTCAGCCTCAGTGCGGTTGTCTTCTGGGCCCCTTTGCTCTACCCTGGGGTGGCCTGGCTCTTGCCCTCTGGTGAGATCCGGGCCCTGCTACCTGGTCCTGCGCTCCGGCCTGTGCCCCGCCATCCCAGCCTCTGGGCGGGGGCTTCTTGCACCACCTTGTTTTCCATGTCCTCTCTAGCATCTTGGAAACAGACACCCAAATGTGTTTGTTCATAGGGTCTGTTCCATCGTGTTCTGCGGGAAGAAATCTCTTTGGCAAAGCTGGTGAGAATGAAGCCAGAAGAACTTGTGTCCCGTGAGCTCTCCACATGGAGGGAGAGGCCGGCCAAGCCAGTGAGTGTAGGGTGGGCTCCCAGGGCCCTGGGTGCTTAGCTCTTCTCCAAGCCAAGGGGCGGACAAGGCGCAAGCTGGTGCTCCTTGCCATGGGTCTGTCTCATCGCAGGTGATGGAGGCCAGGACTAAACTGCACAGTGAGAATAAGAAGATGGCCGTTAAACACGAAGCCATTCCCGACATGGAAGACTCTCCACCAGTGTCAGATTCAGATGTAAGCACTGGGGCCTCCGGTGTCACGAAAGCTGGGGCAGTCCGTTCCCGTTGTTCTTAGGAGCCTAAATTGTCGGCAAGACACTGAGCTCATGACAAGTGTATGTGGTTGTCTTCAAGTGTGGGCGCCCTGAGGCCCCTCTCTGGCCCCAGGGGTGTTGATCGCATGTGCTGTTCATCTGTAGACAGGCTGGACGAGGACTGACCTCCTGGCTTGTGTCTTTTGCCCCCAGGAGCAGCAGGAATCGGTGCGAACTGTCCCAGAGAGCACAGCGCCCCTCCTTGACGTCTTCAGCAGTATGTTGAAGGACACGACGAGTCAGCACCGGGCTCATCTTTTTGACCTAAACTGTAAAATTTGTACAGGTGAGCCAAACTTGGGGTGTGAGGCTCGCGTCTGTGTAAAGTCACCAGTCCTTGTAATGGTAGTTGTGTTTGACCCCAGGTTAAAGATTAAAAGGCTAGAATGGTTTTCTGAAGCTTTTGAAGTTAGCCCCTACCTTGGTAGCATTGCTTTCTATAATTCTTTTAAGAAATTGCCTACATGGGCAAGCTGTGCTGTGAATGTGCCTGATTTCTCATGGAGGCCTTCTTACTCTTCAGGTCAGGTTCCTTCATCAGAAGATGAGCCAGCTCCAAAAAAACAGAAATCGTCAGCTTACGCTAAGAAGGAAGAGTCAAAATCCAAGTACGACACGTCTACCCCTGAGGCAGTTCTTAGCTCAGCTGATGAAGTCACACTAGAAGCACTGCCCGAAAATGCCTCCGAGCCAGGCTTGGAAAGTGCTTCTCACGCACACTTGGAAAGAAAGTTTTTCCCCGTGCCTCCGGGAGATGGCCACCCTGAGCCCTCCCCCCTGGAAGGCCCCTCTTGCCCGGCCTCCTGTGGGGGCGGGTTGCTCACCACAGTCACGGTGTCTGGCCGAGACCCACGGACCGCATCAAGTGGGTTGTGCACAGTCGTGGCCCCTGCTGCAGCCCGCCTGGACGACTCCCAGCCGGCAGAACCCCGGCAAGACGTCCTGAAGCCTGCTGCCACTTCTGTGACTGCACCCAAGTCCATACTAGCTAAGCCATCCTTGTCCCCTGAGCCCAGATACCTCCTGTCAGTGCCACCATCTGCAAGCATCAGGTGCGGTCCCCACGTATAGTCGGAACAAACCAAACATGTTCTCTTCCGTTAGATTAATGCGTGGAGTAGGAGCGAGTGACTCAGCAGTTCAGCGCTGTGATCTACCCAGCGATGACACACAGCTTTAATGTCTCACAGGCCATTTCAAAGGCCCAGTTTTAGGATGCCTAATTATTATTTTGGAAGTACAGATCTTAAAAACTGAAATTTGAATTTATAGCCATCCAGTGTTATTGCCTATTGAGGTTCATTCTTTTTTAACCAGAATATCTAAGGGTATCATTATGACTAAAGAAGTTAACTTGAGAGAGTGAGCCCCCAAAACTTGAAGGGATTCACTTTTGTTTTATAAATGTATAAAATCTTCATACTTTGGAAATTCCTTGTTCAGAGAGAGATTTACTTGTTTTCTGTGGTTTTGTTTTACAGCGTCTCAGAGTCGCGATCCCCTCCAGAAGGAGACACCACCCTCTTTCTGTCTCGACTCAACACCATTTGGAAAGGATTTATTAACATGCAGAGTGTAGCCAAATTTGTCACTAAGGCATATCCCGTCTCTGGATGCTTTGATTATCTCAGTGAGGTCAGAATCAAGGGTGTGAGTGTGTACACGCGGGCTTCACGGGAGCTCTGGTCCTGTCCCTGAGTCTGACATGTGGTCTCTGCTTTACCTCTGCGTTCATGGGCGCTCGGTGGCTGGTAGAGCTTGCTGCCCTGATTCGGCCAGTATGGCAGCCTGGGGGCACTGGGCCTCCTGATTCGCGTGAGAAAGCAGAAGCATATTTTCCCCCTCCGCTGAGTGAGGCATTGACCCAGTGTGTGTGGGCACCTGCCATACACACGGCCGGGCATGTGGCCTGCCTTGGTTTAGAGTGACTTGATAGCTCTCGCTTTCTGGAACTACTGAGAACAGCACGAGCCAGGGGGCGTGAGTCAGCCAGTGTGGGTGGCGTCTGAGCCACGAGCACACGTGCATGTGACATGGGTCCCATGTAGCGGAGCTGCTGGGTTGGTAACTCAGACACTGATGCTAGTGCATCGAGCAGCAGCCGTTCCTGTGACGGTTTTCTCTGGAGTAGTTGTGGTTTCTTGGATCTCGGAGCTTGCTGCCTTGAAATTGCTACATCATCTCTGAATGCTTCTGGTTATTGACTCAAAGTGCATTTTGTTTAGGACCTGCCCGACACGATTCACATCGGTGGACGGATTGCGCCGAGGACAGTTTGGGATTACGTTGGCAAACTCAAATCTTCTGTTTCTAAGGTACCTGCTCACAGTCAAATCTCAGCGCCCATGGAAGAAGTGCTTTTCCCTTCTCATCTTGATGGGTTAATACCGGAAATGTCAGCCTGTAGTCGATCATGTGTTTCCAAGAGAATGTTGAACATGAAGTTTGCAGCTGGATAACTATGTGAGAGTGTGTTTGAGAACAGGGATAGTGGTTTCATCCACCATCTGATTTAGTCATGGTTTACATGGTTCAGTGTTAGGCACTTTGCCCCCTTGTTTCTGTGACTCCGGCTGCAGAGATGGTACCTGGGAGGTGACCTGGGCTCTGGGCAGGCTTGGAATCTGTGAGGTGCTGAGCTTTCACGCAGCTGAGTGGCCCGTGTGCAGTGCTCACGGGGAAGGGCTGCGGTTTGTCAGGTTTGCAGAAGGGTTTAGAGGGCCCCATCTTAGAGCTGCAGGCGTCTCAAAGATCGCATGGCCAGTTGATGGTGATCGCAGACACCACCTGCTTAGTGAGGGCATCCTGGGCCCACACCATCTCGGTGTGAGAGCCCCAGGAGAACCTGGGCCGTGTGCAGCAGTAGCGAGGGCATCCTGCTGACCCCAGGACAAACCGGCAGCCTGATCCTGGCCTGTGCGCACTGCCTCCTACTTCCACCTGCTGGACAACAGGACTCTGGCAACCCGTCAGGAAATTGCTCACTTCTCCTTTACGACTGCCCTTGAGGTTTCGCTGCAGAACGGAAGCGGGGTCTGCTCCGCAGCCACAGGTCATGCCTTCCCCTCTCCTCTGTTTGTGCCACAGGAGCTGTGTCTGATCCGCTTCCACCCCGCGACGGAGGAGGAGGAGGTGGCCTATATCTCTCTCTACTCCTATTTTAGTAGCCGTGGCCGCTTCGGCGTCGTCGCCAATAACAGCAGGCATGTCAAGGACCTTTACTTGATCCCGCTGAGCGCAAAGGACCCTGTTCCCTCCAGACTCCTGCCCTTCGAGGGACCAGGTAAGCACCAGCTTTGTGGGTGGTGATCAGGCACCTCTGACCCCACACCCCCCTCCCACCAACACCAAGTCTAGCTGAGGTTGTCACAAGCTACATCTGCCCACCCAGTCCATGACCCTCCCAGGAGCAGGAGTTGGGGTGTGGGTGAAGCAGCTCTAGTTGTGGAGCTCTGCCTCTCGGACCTTGGCGGGGGCACTGCAGGTACCCTTGTTATAACATAAGTTGGCTTAGAAAGGCTTTAGGAAAAGGGGAAGACCCCACAGGGTCCAACCAGCCTGCATGGCCTCGGGCCTGCGGAGTGGCTATGTGGGCTTGAGGGGCAACGCCCGATGCTGGCCTGTCCAGGCCACTGAGTTCACTTTATAACATGCAACTCAGAGGGGAACAGTGCCAGCATGGCTTCTTTCCTCCTCTCTGGCTTAGTTTCCAGGAGATAAAAGAAGTGTGCTTGGTGTTAGCTCATTTCGTAGAAAGCGCTGCCCCTGAGGATTACCTAACACATTAAGCAGGTTCAGACTTGTCAGGGGTTTCAGTGATGGACAGGGGCGGGATCTGCAAGGTCTAGCCCTTCCTTAACTGTGAGAGGCTGATGTAACTCAAGCTATGTATGCCATTGGCAAAAAATACCTAAATTGAAGTGTCTCCCTGGCGTGGAATCCCCAAAGGGCCGATAATTCCTAAAAGATGGTGTTTCCAGCGCACAGTGCTTTGCTGTCTTTGTATGGTGGCTGCTCACGCTGAGCCATCTCTGGGGCTGCCTAGACCCTGGCATCTCTGTGCCCATGACCCCTGCCACCAGTCCTTGGCAAGTGCTCCCGCCCGGCCACAACCTCAGCCAGCTGGGCCCCCCCCCCCCCCCCCCACCCGGCACAGCTGCTCTAGTGCTGGGCCCTGCGGCAGGGCCGCTGTCCACCACTACCACAGGCCCTCAGGCCCCAGTGGTGCAATGCTTATGCTCAGGTAGGCCTTCTAGGACTGTGCCCACAAAGGTACAGGTTGGTGTCAGTGATGGAGGGTTAAACATTTACTGGCATGATACATTCAGTATTCTTAATGGTGGAAGCATCTTGAAGGCCAAGTACTTGAGGGTGTCATCTCGTACTCCTGGGGGGAAAGGCCATCTGACAGGCGGCAGGAAGAGCCTTGGCAGGGGCTCTGGGTGAGCAACTCTGGAGCGTGCTGAATGGCTCCCAGACGACGCGAAAGGAAACACCCCATGCTCCTGAAGCGAAGATGAAGCTGACATCAGACCCCCTGAGGACCCAGTCAGTGCCCAGCGCACACCTGCTGTGCAGGGCTGGTGCAAGCAGGGTAAGGCAGGCACGCCGCTCTCAGGGACGGAGCGCGTGGGCAGGGGTGTGAGTCTGGGAGTGCCAAGCCTGCCCTTGTAAAGAGTCCGAGCACTCCGCTCCCTCACGTGTCTTGTGGCTTTCTGCAGCTCAGCGGCGTGGGCCCTGAGACCCTCCAGTCGCATCTGGTCTGATGAGCAGGGTTGTAAGATATGTTGAGCGAACCCCAGGATGTCTGCCAGGGGCAGGGCCTCGTGGGGGGCTGCTGTGAGCAGCGATGGAGTTAGGCTCAGCCTTCAGGCACGGGTCAGTTCCCTGCTGTGGACAGGAGAGGTCAGGAGGCCACCAGAGGAAGCCCTCCATTGGACCCATGGTGGGAGCTGGGGTCGGCTGGCAGAGAGAGAGGAGGGAGGGCCACCCTAAGCACTTCCAGCCACGGTGACATGGGGACAAGGAGGGCGGGGCTTTCAGGGTCCCTCACCCCGACTGCAGCCTGATGGGCGCCGGCTACCCAGACGCACTCAGTGATGGCAGGCAGACATCACTTGTCCACCTGTGTTCCGAGGCCGACACTTCTGAAGGGGATGCCCCGGGAGCCAGACTTTGGCCTGAAGTAAAGGACAGATGCGTTCTGTTAACATAGTAAGGAGGCTTATGGAGGCATAGTAAGTGATGAAATTTTGTCACAAGCATTTAAAGATTTCTTTAAATTTATGGGCTGCTGCTAAATCCAAGCCTATTTAATTTAGTCTATTATCTTTTTGACATGAATATCTTATTACAATATTTTTTACCCTTGACATCAGCCACACAGCCTTGACCCCAGGCCAGGTTATCTACCTGGCCTTCACATACTTACAGTGTGACTTGGCACTTTCTGGATACAAATGCTTGTGTCCTGGCTTTATGGGGCATGTGTATGTGCATGCGTCCCACATGTGCACGTATTTGGAGGCTGCTCATGGGGAGGCTGTCCCCACCCTCACGAGGCTGTCTGCATGGCGCCCTCAAAGGTGCGGGCCCCGTGGGAGGGCAGCAGCTGCCCCTGAGCAGAGCAGCTGCGTGGCCAGCATCACCCACAGACTGACCTAGTGCATTGCCTCCCACTGCAGCCTTGCACCAGGGAGCCTTTGTCCCCTTCTCCTTGGCCACGTACTTCTTGGTCACTCGCCGAAGGCCACAGTCCCACAGGTGGTCTGCATGGGGCAGGTGCTGCAGGGAACTGTGGGTACCCCTACAGCCTGAGCTTAGGAGCCTGGGAGGTTCTGGCAGCATGGGATTCTCCCCAGCTCCTGATGCTCACCTGGGGAAGCCCACCTGGGCTGCCCTTGCCAGTGCCGGGCTATGTCCCCTGTGCTCGCACAGCCCCGGGCTCCCGTGTGGCAGCTCAGTGTCCCCAGGAGCCTTTGTCTGTGCCTCTGCTTAAGCCTTGTCCACAGACATGCCAGGTCTCCTGTTCTGTCACACGGCGATGTGTTTGAACAACTTAGCAGCATAATTTCACAGGACAGCTGGAAAGCCTGTCACTCTAACCCACTGAATGTCTCTGACTTTGGGTGTTAGCTCAATGCCCCCTAAACTGGCAGGGCTTCCCTGGTATCTGCATGGCTTAGGGCCTTGCTTGAGGAAGGAAGACCAGACACTCGACTTGTGCAGTCCCCTGTATGAGCCCAACAGGACTGGCCCTGAGCTGGGGGTCCCCAGCACTCCCGAGCTCATCAGCAGAGCATGTTTCTAAAACGTAGGCATGCCCCACCCACATGGAGGACAGGTGCCTTAGGAGTTGTGACAGGGGAGCCAGTTTCCTAAATCCACAGTGTCTTTTTCTGTATTCACTTTTAACTGCTTTCTAAATTAGCTGAACAGTCCTCTGAGTTGAAACACTGTCAGGGCAGTGCCCCATCTCTCTCTCTCTCTCTCTCTCTCTCTCTCTCTCTCTCTCTCTCTGTGTGTGTGTGTGTGTGTGTGTGTATGTGTCACTAGCTGTGCACAGACATTGTAACCACAGTCAAATACACTACTGAATGGAATGTACCACTCTTTCTCCTTTGAAATCAATAAAAATATTTCATGGAAACTGGTCACTGTTTGCTTGAATTGAACCATTTGGTAGCTCTTGGCCCCTGTCACAGGTCCCCCGTGGTGAAGTGTGGTGCCACCTTCGCTTTCATTAGCCATCGTGACACTCCTCCGGCAGTGCCACCCAGCAGAGGGAGGGCACGCAAGCCGGCGCCACCCTGGGCACCTGGATGAAGACAGCGCTCTCCCCTACAGGAAGCTCGCACGGAGCCCGGGGGCTCGCACAGGTCTTGGGGGCCCAGGATTGGAAAGAGGAGGTGTGCACGTGTGCATGCGGTGGGCTGGGGGGTGGTGTGCTCGTTCCCTTTATTCGCCACATCTCTTTCTCCAAGTCACACAAGCAGCCATTTGCCTATTGGCTCCCACAGTTTCTGTTGAGCAAGTATAAAAACTCTTGTGATGGATTCAGACCATAAAAGGGTTTTAATTTTCGATAACGCATAGCGGAGCAAGCCAGGCAGATTCAGGGGTATAAGCATTATCTGGATAGTTCAGGGGTTAAGGAGTCAGTTTTTGGATGGTTTATTAAACTAAGCTCTGTCACAGAGACTTCTGGCCTCAGGTGCATGGGAGGCCTGGAGGACCATCTCACCTTCCTTCTACCCTGCTGTGCGTGCCCCTGGAGGTAGATCTCAGATTCGGTCTTGGCTTAGGAGGTCTGTCAGCACATGACTGTTCGGGTGTCCCCTTGTCCCTGGGTACCCACCCACTTGTTTCCTGTACGCGCAGTCTGGTTCTAACCACTGAGAGAGGCTGAGGCTAGAATCTTCTACTTGAAAACTCACGGGTTGCTGGCATGCAGCTAGACAGGCCTGTTTGATTCACACAGGACATCCTGAGGACGCATGCTGGGCAGCGGGGTGCTGGGGCGGGAGGGCGGGCAGTAATGGCACATCGCCCTGCGTCTGACCCATACTCCCTGCCTGGGAATGGGGGCTGCAGCACACTTAGCTGCAGCGATGTTCCAGTACCCACCCACTGGGTCACTGCTCTCCATCTATGTGAGCTGTACCCTCACATGCCCTCAGAAGGGACGTGGGCAGGCAGGCATCTCTGCTTCTAACTGGAGAGGGAGGAATCTTACAGAATGGGGGAAGCACCCTGTGTCCTGGGCTGGAGCCCTCGCTCTCTGCACCGCAGCTCTGTGCTCACTGCTTCTGCACCTTCTCAAGGTGCCTGCTCCCTGGGGTAACGCTCAACAGTGGGTGGGCCAGCAGAGGGCCTGGGCCTGGAGTGGACGTGCTGAAGGAGGGCCAGCCCTCCATCACCTGCCCACATGCAGGTGGCCTTCTGATCACCACATCCAGTATCGCCTTGCCAGATACCTGCTGCGTGGCAGTGTGGTGCCTGACTGAATCTGGGAACATGCCTCATCAGTAAAATGGGCTTCTGAGGCCCAAGATAGATCAGTGAATTGTTTCTTCCATGAATGTAACTTTCTCCCAAGGTGCTAGATTTCAGACATTAATGCAGCCATAGCATGAACATATGAGCCAGATAAGATCTGACTACTACTAAGTAGGGATACATGTGTTGAGACAGCCCAGTTTAAACTTGTGGGGAAATTCAAAACTAATGGCTCCAGCTCTGGAGCCTTATTACATCATTTAAGGATATGTGCAGGGCAAGTCAGCAAAAGTTGAAAGCATTTAGAAGTACTGGCTGCTTACCTCTGGTGGTAAGGTTCAGATCAAGAGTTTTGCCAAGGCTGGGCTCTATTAGTCATGTTCTTAGCAAGCGAATTAGGCCATTGACAGAGTTGGAGTGTTTTGCTTCACAAAGACGAGTTCCCCCATCACACACTGGAACTTGGTTCTAGCCACCGGCCCTAATGTCAGCCCTTGAGAACGGGCTGTTCCCCTTGAGGCACACAGCCCTTCTACTCTGAGATCAGGCCTTAGGAGCCGGGCTGTGCAGGGGGCTTGCCCACGCCAAGGCTCTCTGGCCCTTGCTCACGCCCACCCCCCACGTGGCCTAGCACATCCACCCACTTTGCTCAGGTCATCGGGTTCTGTAGGGAGAGTGAAGCTTGCAGACTGCCCCGTACAGTTCCAGCTCACAGCTCCGTGTATTTGACCAGGGCTCCTCCCACAAGCATGTTCTGCAAGCTTTGTGACCATTTTCAACAGACATTGGGGCCAGAAAGGCCGTAATAGTCGCTTTAACAGATGATACCCAGAAACTGGATTTGAATAAGCTATATTCAGTTGTTACAGTGAGAGAAGTATTATTTCGGATTACAATATTCTTAATTCATATTAATCATAAAAATAACTTGATAGAAAACCCTTCCCATATGCTGAGTAGGACACTCATCCTTAGTGCTGCCTGGCCGACCTTCTATCTGTCCCTCTCTTGCCCAGCTCCTCCTTGCCTGATGCATGACTGGGCAGAAGGGCAGGGACAGGACATCCTGGGAGCTGCTCTCAGTGAAGGTGGTGGTGACGTCCTGGGTGTCCTGAGCCTACGAAGCCAGGGGCCTTCGGACGCTTTGGGAGGGAGGGTAGCAAACGAAGCGATCCACAGGGAGCTGGGTCTCTCTGGCTCCCTCTGGCACGCGTCATCATCCTCAAGCAGGATGCAATTCCACTGCCCTCGTGCTCAGGCTGCCCACCTATGTCTGTTGAGTTTAGGAGGGTGAGCAGGCATCCCACAGCTACATAATGGTGTTCAAAACCTGTTTGGAGTGATTTGTGATCGTTTTTAAAACCAGAGGAAGAATGGGGAAAACTGCCGGCTTTCTTTTCTCTGTAACTTAAAAACAATACATGGCATGTATATCTTCATACACCACAATAATGTTGAATTATCTATAAGCTGAATTCACACAGTTTGATTAATTTTAAATACCTTCTATTGAAACCAGCTCTCTGTATATTGTTTCTCCCTAAACTACTGTTTGGTGATGGGTTGTTTCATTCCTCTTTTGGTGAGGGAGGGAGTAGGGGATCATTAGTGACTTATTAGCATTCCTGAAATAATGTACCGCAGTCTAGAATATTTGAAATAACCGTTTTTAAAGAAATCATCTAAGAACTGTGCCCGGAAGTCCCACTGTGTTTCCCATGCGGTCTGTTCTTAACACTAGTTTTCTGAATGCCCCAGTGCTTTATATCAGCACCATGTCTTGTGTTTACAAAGACTCGAGCATTAGGTAGCTTGTGATAACTTAATCCTCGCTGGATTTCTTTCTCAACCTAAAAGAATATTTATTTTAGCCATTTCAGTCAACATGATTTTTTTCCACTAGTTGTAATGGTGACACCAGCAACTAATGAGCTTACCTCATGGCGTGTGTATATTGACCATTTATAATTGACTGTACATTGGTCCCTAATCCACCTTTAATATTGGTATATTCACCTTATTTTTGTGCTACAACTCATAAGTTAAAGACAGAAAGGGCTGTTACCTTCCTGATGTGTAGCAAGAGCCAGGTGAAAGAGCCTGGCTGAGATTTTGGGTAAAAACATCCTAGTACCACGTGCTTTGCTCCCTGTAGGTAGCCTGTGTTGGATATTTGCACAGTAGCCCTGCCCCACCTCCTCTACCACACTATTGCTTTGGCATTTGACAATTTTAAAATCTGTAGCACAAATTCTGACAACTGGGATGAATTCCCTCGCCAATCGGGAGTCTGGTTCTGTGGTTTGTGACTCGGCAGTTCATTGCTCCCTGCAACAGCCCAGCTGGGTGCGATATGTTCAGTCTTTGCAAGCTCTTCAAACACCTGTTTTATTTTGCTACAGAATCTCTTCCTTCCATCTATTAAATTGTCCACTACCATTCTTAATAAGGTTTGCCTCTGAAGGACAAAGGCTGAATCGATTCTGAAATTCGCACAAATATTTTGTTTTTCAGGTCTTGAATCACCACGTCCAAACATAATCCTCGGGCTAGTCATCTGTCAGAAGATAAAGCGCCCCTCAAATGCTGGAGAGCTAGACAAGGTGGAGGAGAAGCGGGCCCGCCTACAGACCCAAGAAGAGGCGGATATCTCAGCACACCCCAAAATGCCCACAGCCCCACAGCCCGAGAGGAAGCCCCCCAAATACCAGCCCTGTTCTGGGGACACGGCTGTGGCTGCCACGCCCCCTGGGTCTCCACCGCCACCGCCCCCTCTTCCAGAGCCTCCAGTGGCACCAGCTGCTTCATCAGTGTTAAAAATACTGTCATCCCTCAAACCAGGAGCCACGAACACCGTCACAGCAGCAACCACACCGGCCACGGTTACAGCAGCCGCTTCCTCCATCACTTCCTCCACTTCAAAAACAGCTTCACCCCTGGAGCACATCCTGCAGACTCTCTTTGGGAAGAAGAAGTCATTTGACCCCTCCACCAAAGAGCCTGTGGGAGTTGCCCCAGCCGCCCGAGACCCCGAGGCCAACAGTACATTGCCTGCAGTGCCGTTACTGGACCCGATCGTCCAGCAGTTTGGCCAGTTCGCAAAAGACAGAGCCTTGGAAGACGAGGAGGACGACAGGCCGTATGACCCCGAGGAGGAGTACGGTCCTGAGCGAGCCTTTGACACTCCGCTCAGCGAGGGAGGGAAGGACCATGACACAGAACAGGCCTCTGAGTCGGCTGAGCGGGAGGAGGTGGCCTATGACCCAGAGGACGAGACCATTTTAGAGGAAGCCAAGGTGACGGTTGATGACCTGCCCAACAGAATGTGCACAGATGTCCGAGGCAGCTCCGCGGAGAGGCCTGAATATGCTGCTGCCATCACCCCCGCCTCACTGGTGGAGCAGCAGAAAATGATAGAGGAGCTCAACAAACAGATTGAGGAGCAGAGGAGACAAGTGGAGGAGCAGGAAGCAGCCCTGCGGCAACAGCGAGCAGCCGCTGGGGCCTCCATGGCCCACTTCTCCGTGTCGGATGCGCTCATGTCACCACCCCCAAAGTCATCAGGGCCCAAGGCCGAGCTGTTTCTGCAAGAGCAGCCGGGGGCCAGCCAGCCCATCGTGCTCCCCACCACCAGCCAGGGGGCCAGTCCAAGCTCTGACCTACGCCAGAGCCGGGACCCACGGCAGGCCCGGCGGATGGCTGCAGAGAGTGAGAGTGAGGCAGGCCCCCAGCCCCCCAGCGGCAGCCCATGCGGTGCCCCACCGACCAGAGAGGTGCCTGTGCCGGCCCAGGAGGAGGAGTCAGCCCCTCGCCTGTGGGCGCCCCAGGAGGAATCCCCACTGCCAGCCCAGCAGGATGGCCCCCGGTGTGAGCACTCGGAGGGCCTGCAGCCCACGGACAGCGCCGCCCCCTTGGCCAGCAAGGACGGCGCATGCAGGCCTGCCCGTAAGGTCCTGCTGCCCACGCCCCCCAGCACCTCCTTCCAGCCAGACTTCCCTCTGCAGAAGGAGGGGCAGAATTTTAATGCCGGAGGAAGAGGTCCTCTCTCGAGTCCAGTCTTTACATCTCAGGAAAAAGCTCTCGGATCCTTCCAGTATGAGGATCCAAGAAATGCCCAGTTTGCTGAAAAAAGTGACCATCCAGCCATTGAAATCGAAGGAGACAGAGAGCCGCAGTGTAGGCCTTGTGAGGGGGCTGCCGTGCTCCCCCCGCCTGGGCAGAAAGGAGGGGGCCCTCCGCCCCCGTGTCAGGGCCAGCGCGAACCTGCATCACGCACTTTTGGGTTATCCGGACCTCACGGCCCCAGTTTCCCAGGACCAAGGGGGCCGGTCCCTTCATTTTCAGAAGAGAATATCATTTCCAATAACGATGGGCCGCGCGGGCCTCCACCGGTCAGATTCGGGGCCCAGAAGGGGCCCATTCCTTCCCTATTCTCAGGGCCACATGGGCCGACTCCCTATGGGGACAGCAGAGGGCCCGCCCCCTCTCACCTTTCTGGGCCCAGGGCAGCAACCCTGCCCCAGTTTGAAGAATGCAAGGACCCGCATGGGGAGAAGAGGGACTTCCAGGATGCTCCGTATAATGAGCTGGCTGGCCCACCCGCTCAGTTTGAAGGCCCAGAACAAGCCCAATTCATGGGAAATAGAGGCACTGCACCTTTCCAGTTTGGAGGCCAAAGGAGGCCTCTGCTGTCTCAGTTTAAAGGACCCCGAGGAGGCCCGCCTCCCTCCCAGTTTGGAGGTCAGAGAGGACCACCCCCTGGCCATTTTGGGGGCCCAAGGGGGCCGCATCCCGGTCAGTTTGAAACTGCCCGGGGTCCCCATCCTGGTCAGTTCCAAGGGCCCAGAGGCCAAGCGCCCGGTTTC
Source organism: Smutsia gigantea (assembly GCA_032199065.1). NCBI lineage: Eukaryota > Metazoa > Chordata > Mammalia > Pholidota > Manidae > Smutsia > Smutsia gigantea. Next base: position 761,136 of record JAVSCE010004838.1, read on the forward strand.
ATGCCAGGACCCAGGGGAATCCAGCCTCAGCAGTTCGAAGAGCAAAGGGTAAATTCTCCGCCGAGATTTGCAAACCAAAGGGCGCCTGCCCCCCTGCAGTTTGGTGGACCCCGGGGGTCTGCGCCTTTTCCTGAGAAGAGCGAGCCGGCCCCGTCCCGGTTTCACTTCCAGGGCCAGGCCGCCCCGGTGCTGAAGCCCGGGCCCCGTCCCCTGCTTGAGCTGCCCAGCCACCCGCCGCAGCACAGGCAGGACCGCTGGGACGAGGCCAGCGCACCCGGGCAGGGCCCCGAGGCCGACTTCCGAGAGGGCAGAGGCCACGAACACAGGGGCCAGACCTTCGAGGGCAGGCCGCGCGAGCGATTCGAGGCCGGGCCCAAGGACAAGCCGCCGGACGAGCCCGAGGCCTCGCCGCCGGAGAACCGGCAGGGCCGGGCGCTGGAGGACCGGCGCCGGGAGCGGGAGCGCGGCCGGCACTGGAGCCGGGAGCGGGAGTGGGAGCGCGGCCGGCACCGGGAGCGGGACGTCGGCCGCGAGTGGGAGCGGGGCCGGGAGCGCACCGCCGATAGGGAGCGGGGCCGGGAGCCCGAGCGCGGGGCCGAGTGGGGCCGCAGCCGGGAGCGCAGCCGGAACCGGGAGCGACGGCGGGAGCGGTCTCGCAGCCGAGACCGGGACCGCGACAAGGCCCGCGAGCGTAGGGACCGCAGGGACCGCAGCAAGAGCGAGGAGAGCGCCCGGGACCCGAAGGCCGAGGCCCCGCGGGCCGACCCGGCCGTCCAGACCTAGCGGCCCAGCCGGCGCTGCGGACACCCGGCCCTCCTGCTGGCGGCGCCGCGGAACCCGCATTGGCCGGATGTAGATGCCCAGTAGAATGCGCGGGGCCTCAAACGTTACTGTAATTTTGTGTATAATGGTTTCTTACAGAATTTCATATCTTTACAACTCTGATACTTTTTTAAAGAAAAGCTAAGAACTTAGCATTTCCATTTGGAATTACTGAAATGGGAAAGTGTCTACAAAAGCATATTGCTTTTTCAGATTATAAAGTTAACTTTTCCAGTAACTTGACTAGGAAGTTTTAAGGGAATTTCAGTGGACCTTAGAGCCATAATTTTACCGACATCTCATCTGTGTTTCCGCTCCCGAGAGCCATTCCTACAGGCCTAGCGGGCTCCCCGCAGGCCGAGGGCGGCACGGGGCTGCGGGAGAGCAGTATTAATTAACACAGAACACAAGGGTTACAGTGCATTTTTCTTTTGTCATACATTTGAATTGCAAATTTCAACCAGGAACTGTTTCTTAGTTTTGCTCAGTCTTTATATATCATCTTAATACATTTTTTTCCAAAGACGGTTAAAGGCAACATCTGAGTATAAACCGTTGTACTTTAAATAAAAATTTATTGAAAAACGTTAAAATTTTACCAGCCTCCAGAAATGGAGAAAATAAACCCAGTAGGTGTACTTAAAGGGGGCCAGCATCTGCGAGTCAAGTGACCAGGAACCTCGACTTTGTCAGTCACTACCATTCTTCCCACATCCCAGGAAAAGTGCGACAGCTCTAGATTTCCATTTGTGGGGTGATATATTTTAGAGTTTATCATTTAAAATGGAACAATATTTGTATAAAGTCTGAGATGGGGAATAGCGATACTAGTTCAAGAACTACAGACTAGGAAGCTTTCACTGGGAAACACAGTAACTGCTCAGTCATGTGTTTTTTCCAAGTCCTTCTGAAGTGTGAAACAAAGCCTGGCTAATTTATTTAATTGTACAAATACACTTTGATAATTATTTTATATTTTCATAAATTTACATTTGCAAGTATAAAATTAGAGAATTTCATTTGTTCTTTGGAGTCTGTTATTCCATGGCGCATCACTACATATTTTTCACTTTCTAGCACAAACATTCAAGTTCGGAAAACCTTGAGAGTTTAGCGAGTTGGGTGGGGTGATGGCGATTACAAACCAGGCGTCAGCGGCTTACATGACATTAACGTGGTGTCAAGTTCCAACATCTAATACGATGTGAGGGGTTTTTTACATGTAAAACGAATTTTTCTAATTTAAATACACAAATGTAAAAATCAAGTGTGTTTCTTTAGGTTTACTTGGTAGAACTTTCTGTAAATTGTATTTTATATTGCAAAGTATTACATCACTGTACATTAACATATGGAACTTCATAGGTTTTGTTACTTGAAGTAGAATAAACAACTACAGAAAGTTTTCTCCTGGGTCATCACTTGCCTCTTTCCTGTGGGGAAGTTGAAGCGGGACACCCACGTCCGGCATCCATACCCTCAGCCAGGTGACGTGGGATGGGCAAGGGTGTCCTTTGGCCCAGTGCTCCTCCCCAAGCTCACAGCCGGTGGACCTAGCCTCCACCCTTGGGTCGGGGGCCCACACCTATGGCTACACCTGAGGGTCTGGGATCATGAGAAGCAGAAGCCTGAGGCTGCCACAGGAAGTGATGGGAAGTGGGGGCTTAGAAGGTGACAGGTGCCATGGGGCAGGCGGTCAGCAGGAGTCCTGAGCAGGGCGGGCAGCACACGTGGCAGGAGGCCTCCCCAGCGTCCACCTCACAGTCCCCGCCGCTGCCTTGTGGCTTAGAGGAGCATCTGGTGTGAGCGGGCTGGTTAGGGAACTGCAGGAGTGGGGCTGGTAGTGTGGACGCAGGCACAGGGGGCAGTAGTGGCCGGCTGCTCAATTTGGCCTCAATCTCCTGACCCAGGTGCCAGAGTTAAGCTTCACAACCACATGTGCCCCCACAGCCCCCTGCGATGTGAGCCTGGTTCCCAGCTGGGCCATAGAAAGCCGGGAGGGGCTCCATTGCGAGTGCAGTGGGGCGACCCATGCCTCAGGTGCGTGGATAGGCGCCTAGCAAGTCGGCCAAATAGAGAAGTCTGGATTCTGCAGGACAGGTGCCCAGGTGCACCGACAGGGTGGCTCCAGAGCCCAGGGTCCCTGCTCACAGCTGCAGTCAGAGCAGTGCCCTAAAGGAAGGGGCCACAGTGCTGTGCTGACACCCAGTCTTTGGGTTCACCTGGCCTCTTCTGCATCCACCCCAAAGCCTGGCCTTCCGTGCTCCTCCAAACCCTCCCACGGCACCAGAGAGTTGTCCGTCTCATCCGTGTGTCCCGCCCCCAGTCCCCTGTGTCCCCTACATCAATCCCATCACCCATCCCTCACATCACCTTGTCTCCCATCACCCTCATGCCCCTGTCACCTCCCAGCTCCAACTTTCCTCCAGTGCTTGCCTGGTGGCTCCAGTCCCTGGCCCCTTTTAGCCAGTGTCACCACAATACAGGGCGCACTGTGCTGGGACCGACTCTCCAGAAACCTGACTAGGGAGCCGTCCAACTTGAAAGGCCAGTCAGCCGCCAGCTCGCCCCTTGGAGAAGTCCCTGGACAAGAGAGCCCAGTACCTGGTGGGGGCTGCCCGCGGGCCGCTGCTGCTCAGAGGGTACTTCCTCCCCTCGGTTTCCCTTTGCAGAGGCAGCTGTGAGGGAAGGTAGTCCCAGCCTTTGCCCAGAAAGCTCCAAGGCGTGGATGCCTCTGCCCTGCACCAGTGCGGGCACAGGGGAAGAGGCAGTGCCCGGGGTGGGACCAGCTGTGGGGACTGTGCTGGGGCCTGGGTGGGGGTGGGGACAGGCAGGCACCCACGTGTACGCCTAGTCAGCCACCTGGGCGCTGGACGCTGCTGGCCTCAGGCTGTGAATGGCTGTCCCGCATGCTCCCTGCGCATTAGGGCCCATGAGGACACCCAGCGGTAACTGCAGTTTCAAACATTTCCCCTTACTCTGCTCCTTTGTTCTTTTACCAAATGAGGATTCTATACTGCTTGTGTTTCTTCACTTGCTCTATCCTGGGCACTTCCCAGAGCACCAAGTGTTCATCAAACGCGTGAGCAACATTCTCACGTTGCTCAGAGGGCTTATGTCTCCTGAGAGAAGCCGAACCCCCCGGGAGCTCTGTGAGGGGTCGCCGTGGAGAACACAGGGTGAATGTAGGTGCTGTGAGGTTCAAGGCTGCCACGTGGTGCCTCCAGAAGCAGGCGCTGCTGAGGGTGTGCCTGGCCCCCTTTGCCAGTCTGAGTGTTGCAGATGTTCAGGGGTGCGTCACCAAGGAAATGTGTTTCCCTACACCGACTGTAAAGTGCAGTTATCAGACATGAACTATTCTGGGTAGGCATGCTTCCCAGAAGCCTGGGGCTGGCAGACCTGACGTGACTGGCGAGGTCACTGAGGGTCCCCTGCTCTGCCGTCCTCAACTTGTAATTTTTGCCCTCATGGGTGCAAGAAGGCTCCCTTGCCAGGGCATCACATTATCCCTTCACTGTTCTAGGAGGCTGCCTGTGGAGGAGACAACTTGGCAGGGCATGCCTGACACATTTGTCTCCCCTTTTAAAACTCCTGATTATTGTTCACTGGCCAGGCTGTGTCACCCAGGGGGCCAGTCAGGGTCTGCTAGTAAAAGAAAAGGGGTTCAGCCACAGCAGATCCCACCAGTGTGTGTAATGTGCTGCACATCAGAAAGCCGCCCATTGCAACACTGATGGAGCCAGGCTGCAGCAGGAGAGGAGGTGCCCCCGGGGCCGTGGTCAGTCCCCACCCCACCCTTGGCCTTCTCCAGGTACATCCCACACAGTCCAGCAGGCCCCTGGGGACGTTTACCCCACAGTGCGCATTACCAATGGGGACCTATCATCCCTAAGGGGCAGGCATGCTGCATATCTGTGGCACTAAGACCTTGTGGTAGGCAGAGGGATTAAAGTGGCAGCATGAGAGATGAGACACAGGCTTCCTCCTAAAACCACATATAATATGAAAGTATAATTAATACAACTAATCCTGAAAGAGCAACAGGAAAGAGGACTGCGCCAGACTGCATACACCTGGAGAAAAGAGCAGACCTCACAGAACAGGGTAATGTACCAAAGCTGTGGCCCGGTGGGACCCAAGCCCTTGCCCCACCCCATCACACCAGCGGGAGGAAGAGAATCCAAGCAGGGAGGGAGTGGAGCCCTGCGACTGCTGAATACCTAATTCTGAAGATCTGCTCTGGGAGCACAAACCTACAATTCATGGTGCTTGCATGATACTGTCATGATTATGGGGTTGGAAAGCTAAGACAGGCATAATTCCTGGAGAGACTGAGATTTCAGCCACTTGTGGAAAGCAGGGATACATATCTGGCTGCTCTGGGACAAAAGAAAGGCAAGCAGTCTGAGAGACTTCCTAACAAGGAAGCCCTTAGCAAGAGGGCTGCCAAAGGGGCAAGGACTGCACAGAGCTTACTGCTCAGGAGAGAGGACAGGTAGACAAAATTCTCCGGGTGCGCTCTGCCCAGCAGTTTGGGAGCTTTGCCATATAGACTCTCATATTTAAGGAGGAAAAAGAAATCTTCCTCCTTAGATGATCTTCAGGTGCTCCAGCTCCCCGGCTGGCTACACAGCTATAAGGACCCCCGCTGTGATACGCAGCCTACTGTGCCTTTCTCACGGCCAGCCCCACCTGGCTCGCAAACCGGCAAACCCTACCCTGGCATCAGCCCAGCCAGAGGGAAGATTTGTCTACAGAAACTACAAACGTAAAGCATAGAGGCTTACACCTGTGTGCCCGGCCCACTGGTTCAGGCAGTGGAGACAGGCACAGCAGCCGGGTAGCAGGAAACAGCCCTTTCCTCGCCCCAGGCACCATTACCGCTCCCCTGTGACCCCAGACATTGCTTCAATGGCTGAGCAGCTCCAGAGATTAGAGCTTCTGGGCACTAGAGGGCGCCATATACAAATATGAAACACCAAAGGAACCGGGTCCAGAGTAAAATTATGAATACAACTCCTGAGAAAGATTTAAATGATATGGACCTCATGACTCTCCCTGAAAGGGAGTTCAAAATAAAAATCATTAACATGCTCACGGAGGTACGGAAAGATATTCAAAACTCAGGAATGAACTTCACTCAGAGATCCAATCGTTGAAGAGCACAATGGAGGGTATTAAAAGCAGATTCGATATGGTGGAGGAGATGGTAAATGAAATAGAAACTATAGAAGAGGAATACAAAGAAGCTGAGGCACAGAGAGAAAAAAGAATCTCTAAGAATGAAAGAATATTGAGAGAACTGTGTGACCAATCCAAACAGAACAATATTCGCATTATAGGGGTACCAGAAGAAGAAGAGAGAGAAAAAGGGGTAGAAAGTGTCTTTGAGGAGGTAATGGCTGAAAACTTCCCCAGTCTGGGGAAGGAGATAGTCTCTCCGGCCATGGAGGTGCACAGATCTCCCAACACAAGGGACCCAAGGAAGACAACACCAAGACATAGAGTAGTTAAAATGGCAAAGATCAATGATAAGGACAGACTATTAAAAGCAGCCAGAGAGAGAAATAAGATCACATACAAAAGAAAACCCATTAGGCTATCATCAGACTTCTCAACAGAAACCTTACAGGCCAGAAAGGAGTGGCATGATGTATTTAATGCAATGAAGCAGAAAGGCCTTGAACCAAGAATACTTTATCTGGCAAGATTATGATTTAAATTTGAAGGAGGGATTAAAGAATTTCCAGATAAGCAAAAGCTGAGAGAATTTGCCTCCCCAAAACCATCTCTACAGTGTATTTTTGAGGGACTGCTATAGATGGAAGTGTTCCTAAGGTTTAATAGCTGTCACCAGAGGTAATAAAACCATAGTAAAGAAAGTAAAACAGCAAATTACTAAGAAAATGCAAAAATTAAAATAACTATCTCCAAAGTCAATCAAGGGATAGACAAAGAGTACAGAATATGATACCTAATATATGAAGAATGGAAGAGGAAGAAAAAGGAGGAAGAAAAAAAAAAGAAACTTTAGATTGTTTTTGTAATAGCATATTAAGTGAGCTAAGTAAGACTCCTAGTAAGGAAGTTAACCTTGAACCTTTGGTAACCACGAATCTAAAGCCTGCAATGCCAATAAGTACATACCTATCAATAATCACCCTAAATGTAAATGTACTGAATGCACCAATCAAAAGACATAGAGTCACTGAATGGATTAAAAAACAAGACCCATCTATATGCTGCCTACAAGAGACTCACTTTAAACCCAAAGACATACAGAGACTAAAAGCGAAGGGATGGAAAAAGATATTTCATGCAACTAATAGGGAGAAAAAGGCAGGAGTTGCAGTACTTGTATCAGACAAAATAGACTTAGACTTTAAAACAAAGAAAGTCACAAGAGACAAAGAAGGACATTACATAATGATGAAAGGGTCAATCAAACAAGAAGATATAACTATTATAAATATCTATGCACCCAACACAGGAGCACCTACATATGTGAAACAAATACTAACAGAATTAAAAGGAGAAATAGAATGCAATGCATTAATTCTAGGAGACTTCAACACACCACTCACTCTCAAGGACAGATCAACCAGACAGAAAATAAGTAAGGCGACAGAGGCACTGACAACACAATAGAACAGATGGACCTAACAGACATCTACAGTACTCCACACCCAAAAGCAGCAGAATACACATTCTTCTCAAGTGCACATGGAACATTTTCAAGAATAGATCATATACTAGGCCACAAAAAGAGCCTCGGTAAATTAAAAAAGATTAAAATTGTACCAGCCAGTTTCTCAGACCACAAAGGTATGAAACTAGAAATAAATTATGCAAAGAAGATGAAAAATCCCACAAACACATGAAGGCTTCACAACATGCTCCTAAATAACCAATGGATCAATGACCAAATAAAAACAGAGATCAAGCAATATATGGAGACAAATGACAACAATAATTCAACACTGCAAAATCTGTGGGACGCAGTGAAGGCCATGCTAAGAGGAAAGTATATTGCAATACAGGCCTACCTCAGGAAACAAGAACAATCCCATATGAGCAGTCTAAACTCACAATTAATGAAACAAGAAAAAATGAGACCCAAAGTCAGTAGAAAGAGGGACATACTAAAGATTAGAGCAGAAATAAATAAAATCGAGAAGAATAAAACAACAGAAAGGATCAATGAAAGCAAGAGCTGGTTCTTCGAGAAAATAAACAAAATACATAAACCCCTAGCCAGACTTATCAAGAAAAAAAAGAGAGTCTACTCCCATAAACAGAATCAGAAATGAGAAAGGAAAACTCATACGCACACCACAGAAATACAAAGAATTATTAGAGAATACTATGAACAATTATATGCTAACAAACTGGATAACCTAGAAGAAATGGACAACTTTCTAGAAAAATACAACCTTCCAAGGCTGACCCAGAAAGGAACAGAAAATCTCAACAGACCAATTACCAGCAATAAAATTGAACTGGTAATCAAGAACCTACCTCTGAACAAAACGTCTGAACCAGGTGGCTTCACCACTGAATTTTATCAAACATTTAGTGAAGACCTAATACCCATCCTCCTTAAAGTTTTCCAAAGAGTAGAAGAAGAGGGAATACTCCCAAACTCATTCTATGAGGCCAGCATCACTCTTTTTTTTTGTTTGTTTGTTTGTTTTTGATGTATTTTTTTATTAAGGTATTATTGATATACACTCTTATGAAGGTTTCACATGAAGAAAAAATGTGGTTACTACATTTACCCATATTATCAAGTCCCCACTAATACACCAATTCAGTCCCAGTGATTCCCCACACCATGTGAACTAAACATAATACCCTACAATCCCCTTCTCCCACCCTCCCCACCCACCCTCCCACACCCATCCCCTTTGGCAACCACTAGTTCCTTCTTGGAGTCTCTGAATCTGCTGCTATTTTGTTCCTTCAGTTTGTCTTCGTTGTTATACTCCACAAATGAGGGAAATCATTTGGCACTTGTCTTTCTCTGCCTGGTTTATTTCACTGAGCATAATACCCTCTAGCTCCATCCATGTTGTTGCACGTGGAAGGATTTGTTTTCTTGTTATGGCTGAATAATATTCCATTGTGTATATGTACCACCTCTTCTTTATCCAGTCATCTACTGATGGACACTTAGGTTGCTTCCATTTCTCGGCTATTGTAAATAGTGCTGTGATAAACATAGGGGTGCATATATCTTTTTCAAACTGTGCTGCTGCATTCTTAGGGTAAATTCCTAGGAGTGGAATTCCTGGGTCAAATGGTTTTTTGAGGAACCTCCATACTGCTTTCCACAATGGTTGAACTAATTTACATTCCCACCAGCAGTGTAGGAGGGTTCCCCTTTCTCCACATCCCCATGGGTCCTTGATTTTTTTTAGGAGTATAAAGGGAGCCTGAGAATGGGTTTGAGAGCTGCCTTTCAAGAACCTTGAAGGGGGGGCTGTGTGTCCTGCTCTGGAATCTCTTGGCCACTGGTTGGTCCTGTGTTGGTCACCTCCCAGAATCCTTTAACAGCAGTTGAGAATTGTTGGCTTGTGTGTACATATATATGTATAATATATATCTATACGTATTTTTTTAACCTTGGAATTTCATAGCATCACTCCTGCTTCCATTGGGAGGAAATGGAGCAGCTCTCAGATGAGAAGAAATTTACACTCAGAAATGTAGAAAGATAAATTATTTCAGCGCATTCGTTGTTCACCTATGGATCTTTTGCTTTCTTGTTCTGGAGATGCCATCTTCTGTTTCCTTTCTGGGGAAAAATGAAGATGATATCATTGCAGTTTCTGACCACGGTCCTCTTGTAAAGTGCTGTCATATGGAAAATTACACACTAAGTCTAAGTTGCATTAGGAACTTAACACAGTTTTTCTTCTGCCTTTTTTTGTGGATGTTTTTTCTTTTGTCTTGATATATATGATTTTGTTTCACAAATTGAAATTTTGTATTAGAATTTGTTGACATTATGAAAAGCAATTTTGCAAATATGAAGTCAGGATAAATGAACCAAATTATCTAGATGATATGTTCTATTCTGAATATGTACTTTATCTCATTCCATCTCACAGAAATAGATTTTCTGATGACTCAACTCAGATCTAGAAATGTGTTTATTTTTCAGATTAACAAATTAAAATTTTCTTTTCATTCCTGAGAACATCTTGATTTCTTGGCTTTTATAAATTCTCAGTGTTGTGAAATATAAAAGTTTATTTTCAGTTTCTGGGAAGTTATTCTAAACCATTGAAACTTCATATGGAGATTGGTTTCCACCTTAGAGAGACTTGGTGTCCATGATGATGGATTTGGCTAATCAGAGTGAAATGGCCTCTGTGTCTTTAAAAGGTGGTGCAGCGGAATGTGGGCCTTTGTTCTGTGGTCACTAAGGAGACCACAGTGAGCAAAAGGCAGTTGGAGTGAGGCTGGGAGAGGTGAGGGGCGCAGGGCAAGTCGGGCTGGCAGGGAGGTAGCGACAAGGTCCAGTGGAGGCTTATTGGGGAGCAGAGGCTGGTTTGAGCTGTGAACTAGGTGTGGCTCTTGGAGCTTCACCGCTGACGTGCAGTTAGGGCAAACATTCGTCTTCTACGGTCTTTCTAGGTTTTTAAAATGATGACATAGCTACAGTACCAGGAACTTTTTAAAAGTTCGTTCTCATATAATTTTGTTGTTCAGCCTTTTCATGTTTTTCTGTGTTGGGTTTTATTGAGCTGGGTCCATCTCAAAACTGGGATGGTTAATTGGAAATAGCCAATACCCCAATTGCTGCTGTTGAAGCCATCATCCCCTGAGGCCTCCACACCTTACCGCAGCCTCCCTGCCTCCCCAGTGTGTCTGCAGGGATGTGGCTTCTGCAGCTTGGCAGAGTCCCCCTTTGAGAGCCTTGTCAAGTGTCTGCCCTTCTTTATAAGTCCCTAAGGAAGGGGACCCAGTTTTATGCCTTCTTTTTTTTTTTGGTGGGGGTGGTTCCCTGAATGTCTTGGTCACATAACGCCCACTCAGATTATTTGGGAGGTTTGGTGCCCTTTTTTATTTTTAATGTGGTTTTAGCTGTAGTCACTTAAGATCTATAAACTGTTTTCTTACTCTGTTTTAGGAGCTTGCTCTGTGAGAGCAGTCTTGAGGTAATCTGCGTTATCATTGACAGTGTCAGTGTTTTGAGGCCTGGCGATTACTTGGACCAGCGATTGCATCCGCCAGGTTTCTTCTGTTTAGGACATCTGGAAAAGGTGTCCACGCTTTGGTGTTGGGGCAGGTAAAGTATCAATAGTGTTAAATGTCAGTAACAACATTTTAATTAAATAGGCCTGAAAATGTGTTTTTTTGTTGTTTCTAAAGTGGCATTAAATGTACAGAAACTGATAAAATGTAACATTTGCATTTGAAATACTCTAAATGTTAGCCTATAGTTTTTAGATGAATGCTGAAATGATGTTTTAGGTATTTAATTCAGAGCATTCCTTTATAATTCGGTTCATTATTTTGTTAGTGCCTCCACACTGATACTGTGTATTTCCTCTTTGATAAGAACTGCTACCTGTGCAGCAGTTCTTCCTGCAGAAAACCTCAGGAGCCCAGGAAAGTGGTGTAGACCCTGGTGGTACATGTGCTGGTGTCACTGCCACACCTGAGCGGCCTGCAGGCATCAGGCCAGGCGACAGGGTGGCAGGCCTATGGGCTGGACAGGAAATGGGTAATGACAGCACTCAGTGGGAGCAAGAAGATAATTGGGTTGCATGTGATTTTTGAATTCTGTGTATTTTATGTTTTGAAGGTTTTCATTCTATACCAGTCCTTCCCTGGGATGGAACGTGGCATAATATCTGAGTCGTCGTTAGCATTTAAGTGTGATTGAAGCCTGAACAGCTTGGGGAAAATTCTCAAGGTATATTCTGTCTCTTTCAGGTTTTATCATTTTAAACAAGAGTAAGGTTTTCATAAATATGGTCTTTTAACACTAGAAAGTGAAAAAGAAAAGAGAAAAGAAATACACAATAAAGCTATGGCCTCGGTCAGTATTTGCAAAGTGTCCCAATTATCTGTGGCTGCATAACAGCTGAGCCCCAGAACTCAGCAGACTCCAGCAGCGCTCACTTTGTGTCTGGAGCTGTGGCTCAGGAGCTTGGGCAGGGCTCAGCTGGGTGATCCTTGTCTGCACGAGGCCCAAAACAGGACTGGGTGCAAGGGCCAGGAGAGCACCCTCTCCACAGGGTCCCCTGCAGTGTGGCAGGACTACTTAAAGGACATTCAGAGCCACAGAGCACAGGTTGGGGCAGCCAGTCCTCCTGCATACTAGGCCCAGACCTGGCACAGTGTTCTGTCCGTGGTCTATGTGAGAAGCCCACATCTCCACGTAGGAGTGCCGGACACCTGCAGCCACCGCTGGGCAGCACGGCCTGTGGCACTCTGGCCCTGCCCTGTTCTTGCACCACGGGCACTGTTATGTGTCTGCTGTTTTCCCCACTGCTGTTTCGTAAAAGCCTTGTCCGGAGCAGGTAAATGATGAAATTATGGATTCGATTTGCTTGCTGCATTTTTCTACTAAATGTTAGATACTTAAGTATTAAGATTTTCAAGAATCACCTGGAATCATCTCACGCACCACACTTTAGCTTTAGTGGATGCCTTCGCTCTTCGTAGGTGAAAGTCGTTGTCTTTGGTAGTGTCCAAGCGTCCATCCGTGGGTGCTGCTCCCTCTTATGTGTCATTAAAGGTGGTTCTCTTCTAGCTCCATGGTTATTGGTCGTTCGCCACGAATGTGCCCTCGCTGACACTGGCTGTGCTTTGGTTGCATTTCACCATCAGGATGGATGGGAAAGGTGATCCAGGCAGTGAGGAAGTGCCCAAGGCCATCAAGCCCACCAGTAAAGAGTTCAGGAAAACGTGGGGCTTTCGAAGAACCACCATTGCCAAGCGAGAGGGCACTGGGGACACTGAGTCGGACTCCCTGGAACCACAGCCGCAGCCCCAGAGCCTGTCCTTGCGGCGCAGTGGGAGGCAGCCGAAGCGCACGGAGAGAGTGGAGGAATTTCTCACAACAGTCCGACGCCGAGGACGGAAGAGTGTCCCTGTCTCCCTCGAGGACCCCAGTGAGCTGGCATCTTGTCCTGCGACAGATGTGGAGAGCGCCTCTGAAGGGAGTGTGGAGAGCACCTCTGAGCTGAAGAGTGGCTCCAAGGCAGGCTCCCCGCGTGGCGAGGGGCGGCCAGCCCCCTCCACAAAGGCCAGAGGAGGGAACGAGGATGACACCTCTGATAGTGACAGTGATGGGTTGACGTTGAAGGAACTCCAGAATCGCCTGCGCAGGAAGTGGGAGCAGGAAGCAGCCAGCAGGCCCACGAAAGGCCTCCAGAGCCGCCAGAGGAAAGCACGCCGGGAGCAAGACCCCATGGAGACTGTGGATGTGGAGGCAGGCAGTGCTGCGGAGGGCCCACTGCCTGGCAGGCAGGAGCCTGAGGCTGGCCAGGAAGCTGGGTCCCAGGCCACGAGTGATGATGGAGACAGCAAGCTGGAAGGGCCGGTGGCTCAGGGACCCAAAGGGCTGGAGCCTGGAGACTCAGGCAGACACAAGCCCGAGTGTGAAGTGTACGACCCCAACGCCCTGTACTGCATATGTCGTCAGCCTCACAATAACAGGTAGGGCGCAGGAGAGGTGAACGTTGGCTCCCTGCTTTCAGAGAAGTCCCAGTGATGAAAGCGGCAGGCTCACCATTTTGATTTAAAGAGCTGGGCTGACAAACTTGTTCAGTTGAAAGATGAACAAGTCATGGTCAAAAAGAAAAAGGGTGGTAGTTGGGACATTGGGGTAGCTCAGCCCTCTGGCTGTGGTTGGGTTCTGGGTGGTACTGGGGCACCCTGCTGGGCTTGCTAGGTGGCTCCCAGGCTCACTGCTGCACTGTGGAGAGGTGCTGAGTGGGGGGACGAGCCCAGGATTCCTGTAGCTCAATCTGGACACACTCCACTCGAGAAACGAGTGTGGCTGCACGCTCACAAAGCCAAGAGGAGGGCGTGTGAGAGTGCTTTCTTGTTCTTGCTGCTTTTCTGTATGTTTGCATTCTTTTTCTAATAGAGTGCTGAAACTGGCTTGGCTTACTAATACATGTAAGACTGAGTGTGGGTCTCGTTTTTCATTTCCTAAAAGTGCTGTCTTACAATTCCAGGTTCATGATTTGCTGTGACCGCTGTGAAGAATGGTTTCATGGTGATTGTGTGGGCATTTCTGAGGCTCGGGGGAGGCTCTTGGAAAGAAACGGGGAGGATTATATCTGCCCAAACTGCACTATTTTGCAAGTGCAGGACGACACCGATGCAGACACCACAGGCCAGCACGACCCAAAGGCTAGGCCTGCAGATGCTGATGGCACAGACTTCACCAGTATAGGGACGATAGAGCAAAGATCTAGTGAGGACCAAGGAATAAAGGGCAGAATTGAGAAAGCAGCAAACCCGAGCGGCAAGAAAAAGCTCAAGATATTCCAGCCGGTAAGTACCCATCTCCTGAGGCTGGTGATGGGGTTGAGGGGCCTCAGACTTCTGGCAACAAGAGTGTGGCTGTCTTGGGAGGAAGTTAGGTTCCCCTGCAGGCAGCCTGGGGCTGGTGTGGGCTGAGCTCCAGTGGGAACACAGTCCCACACTTTGCTAGGAGGGCCCTCCATGCTTCTGCACTTGGGGACCTCCTAGACCATTATCACTGACGTAACATTTTCCTAGATAGTACTTGCTTTGTAAAGTTAGTCATAAGTGTTCTTATGTGTTTTGTTTTTTTTTTTGGGGGGGGGTGTGGAACCCTCCTCTGCTAGCTCTGCGTGCCCCTGTGCCCCTGGCACTTGCCTTCGCTGCGCCTCTGTCCCTGCATCTGTAACCTGGGGGAGTCCAGGACTTGGAGCAGTAGTTAGGGTCACGTGAGCAGCGATGCCCACCCAGTGGGAATTCCCCGCGTGTTCCATGATCCCCGCCAGGGAGGACAGCCAGCCACCACCTGTGTGGGGCAGGAGAGACCAGGGCCCCTGCAGTAATGGAATCTTGAGCTGTTTGTACATATATTAACAAAATTATTGAAGTAAATGTCCACCTGTGTCACCTGACATCATCCTGAGTCAGTGCTCTGGCACCCACCTCACCAGGAGACGCTGAGGGTGGTAGGTGGTAGGCGGTAGGCGGTAGGCAGCCTCAGCGGGGCTGGCTAAACAACCATATTTAATTACTCAAAAATACTATCAGAAATGTAATCGGAAAAATCACCTTTGTGTCTTTATTGTCAATGTATTTGAGTCTACATAAGCTTAAATTTTATTCTGAGTTAAACTTCAATTCTGTGGAGGAAAAGCAATACTTAATTTGAGGTATAAAATTTTGTTCAGGTATATTTGAGGGATCAAAACATACTTCAGTAGTTACAAACAGCAGCAGCCAGGTTTCGCTCTTGTAATGTATGGGATTCCTATTGCTGCACGACTCATCACCACAAACTTCGCAGCTTAGAGCAGTACCTTTGACCTCAATTAAAACATGGTTTATGAAACCCGTTTCTGTGGGTCAGGAACTGGGCCTGGCTTAGCTGAGCCCTGTCAGGGTCTTTCAGGACTGTATCCTG
>JAVSCE010004839.1:0-15698 GCA_032199065.1 Smutsia gigantea
CTCCATAGATGTTGAAAAAGCATTTGACAAAGTTCAACACCCATTCATGATAAAAACTCTCAACAAAATGGGTATAGAGGGCAAGTACCTCAACATAATAAAGGCCATATATGACAAACCCACAGCCAACATCACACTTAACAATGAGAAGTTGAAAGCTTTTCCTTTAAGATTGGGAACAAGACAAGGATGCCCACTATTCCCACTTCTATTCAACATACTACTGGAGGATCTAGCCACAGCAATCAGATAACACCAAGAAATAAAAGACATCCAGATTGGCAAGGAAGAAGTCAAAGTGTCCCTGTTGGCAGATGACATGATATTGTACATAAAAAAGCCTAAAGAATCCACTCCAAAACTACCAGATCTAATATGTGAATTCAGCAAAGTTTCAGGATACAAAATTAATACGCAGAAACCTTTGGCATTCCTATATACTAACAATGAACTACCAGAAAGAAAAATCAGGAAAACAATTCCATTTACACTTGCATCAAAAAGAATAAAATACCAAGAATAAACCTAACAAAGGAAGTGAAAGACCTATACTCTGAAAACTACAAGACACTCATGAGAGAAATTAAAGAAGATACCAATAAATGGAAACACATCCTGTGCTCATGGATAGGAAGAATTAATATTGTCAAAATGGCCATCCTGCCTAAAGCAATCTATAGATTCAATGGAATTCCTATCAAAATACCAACAGCATTCTTCAATGAACTAGAGCAAATCATTCTAAAATTCATATGGAACCACAAAAGATCCCAAATAGCCAAAGCAATCCAGAGAAGGAAGAATAAACCTGGTGGTTTTACGCTCCCCAACTTCAAGCTCTACTACAAAGCCACAGTAATCAAGACAATTTGGTACTGGTACAAGAACAGACCCATAGACCAATGGAACAGACTAGAGAGCCCTGATATAAACCTAAGAATATATGGTCAATTAATATATGATAAAGGAGCCATGGATATACAATGGGGAAATGACAGCCTCTTCAACAACCGGTGTTGGCAAAACTGGACAGCTACATGTAAGAGAATGAAACTGGATCATTGTCTAACCCCATACACAAAAGTAAATTCAAAATGGATCAAAGACCTGAATGTAAGTCATGAAACCATAAAACTCTTAGAAGACAACATAAGCAAAAATCTCCTGAATATAAGCATGAGCAACTTCTTCCTGAATGCATCTCTTTTAGCCAGGGAAACAAAAGCAAAAATGAACACATGGGACTACATCAAACTAAAAAGCTTCTGTATGGCAACGGACACCATCAACAGAAAAAAAAGACATCCTATAGTATGGAAGAATATTTCTGTAAATGACATATATGACAAGGGATTAATATCCAAAATATATAAAGAACTTATACACCTCAACACCCAAAAAGCAAATAATAACCTGATTAAAAAATGGGCAGAGTATATAAAGAGACAATTCTCCAATGAAGAAATTCAGATGGCCAACAGACACATGAAAAGATGCTCCACATCACTCATTATCAGGGAAATGCAAATTAAAACCACAATGAGATATCACCTCACACCAATAAGGATGGCCAGCATCAAAAAGACTAAGAACAACAAATGCTGGCGAGGATGTAGAGAAAGGTGAACCCTCCTACACTGCTGGTGGGAATGTAAGCTAGTTCAAGCATTGTGGAAAGCAATATGGAGGTTCCTCCAAAAACGAAAAATAGAAATACCATTTGACCTGGGAATTCCACTCCTTGGAATTTACCCAAAGAATACAACTTCTCAGATTCAAAAAGACATATGCACCCCTATGTTTATCGCAGCACTATTTAGAATAGCCAAGATATGGAAGCAACCTAAGTGTCCATCAGTAGATGAATGGATAAAGAAGAGGTGGTACATATACACAATGGAATACTATTCAGCCATAAGAAAGAAACAAATCCTACCATTTGCAACAACATGGATGGGAGCTGGAGGATACTATTCTCAGTGAAATAAGCCAGGGGGAGAAAGACAAGTGCCAAATGATTTCCCTCATTTGTGGGGTATAATAGTGTAGCAAAATTTGAAGGACCAAATAGCAGCAGACTCACAGACTCCAAGAAGGGACTAGTGATTACCAAAGGGGAGGGGTGTGGGAGGGTAGGTGGGGAGGGAGGGTGAAGGGATTGAGGGGTATTATGTTTAGTGCACATGGTGTGGGGGGGTCACGGGGAAAACAGTGTAGCACAGAGAAGGCAAACAGTGAATCTGTGGCATCTTACTACACTGATGGATAGTGACTGCATTGGGGTATGGGTGTGGATTTGATAATATGGGTAAAAGTAGTATCCACATTGTATTTTCATGTGAAACCTTCATAAGACTGTCTATCAAGAATACTTTTATAAAAAATTTTTAAAAATATATTCCCTCCTTTTTTCTGGTGCCTCCCAACACTATCACTAATTATGCATGGAGGACAGCTGGAGGAAATCAGAAACTCCAGTCAGGATTTTACTAATTCTAAGCAGCCCTTAGGCTTAGACTTGGGGGTAGAAGTTGAAACTCTAGAGGGAAATACTTTATGCTGATGAGCTGTTGACTTCTCTGTTTCTTGCTATTTCTCTACTCCCCTCCCATCAACACAATAGAAGGTTGGCTCTATTACAGATAGGAGAAAATTAAACTTCAAGTGGTTGTCTTTAGAACCTGAGGGGAAAGCCAGCTGGGGTAAGGGTACAAGGTTGATGACATCGAGGGGTTGGAGTACATCTAACTATCTGCACCATGCTACCAATTTTGAGATGAGCATTTCATAAAAGTTGTTCGAAGCAATACATTGACCTTTCATGAGCTGGAGCAGCTGACATTTTGCCTGGATCTGAGCCAGGATGGGTGCTATTCTAAATGAGAAATCAGTTATCCCATCTGCACTGAAGGAACTTTATCTGATCATTTTAAAAGCTTTATTTCTAAGGCACTGAGTGAATTTAATTAATTTCACCACCACCATCCCCTCCTTAATAAATTCTTCACACACGTGGATCCACTAGGAAATTGAATTTCATCTCTAGAAAACAAAAAAGGGACATTCTACTAAAGGATGAGATATTAGTTTGGTGAAAGCCTCGTCAAAATGAAAATGCCTCTCAAACTGTAATGAGATAAATCATATTAAAATGAAGATTCTGGTTCCACAGGCCTGCTGTGGGGCCTGAGATGTGGCACTTCTCAGAAGCCCCCAGGTGATGCACTGCTGCTGAAATCCTGCAGCACACTTTGAGTAGCAAGGAGCTAGAAGACATCAAGACACCATTCAGGTCTCATTCTGCAATTAAGTCACTGTCTCAGCTGGGCTTCAGTTTAGTATAAATTGTTCTCTAAGATTCCTTCCTTTAAGATAAATACTCTTAAAAATATATCATGTCCTCAAAGGCATAAGTCTAGCTTCCTTGTACTCAAACTTACACCCTTTCTATTGGCAGACATGCATTGAGCACCTACGACAAGGCAGGCAGTAAATAATGTACTGCCTCATTAAGTATATACTAGATAAAAGCCCTGCACTGAGAAATCAACTCAGAGAGGGAATCAGACCATGGTAACATGATACCATGCATGCTATAACGTTGCTGAAGCAGTGGTCCTTAAGAGTACACAGAGGTCTGAGAATCTGTGCTTTGGGGTAGCAAGTAGGTGGGGGTGTCGTCCTACATTGGTTTGCAGACTTGTGTGTGCATCAGAATCACTTGTAGGGCTTTTAAAAATACAGATTACTCGATTCCACTCTCAGGCTTCCAAAAGTTTGCATTTCTAACAAACTTCCAGGTGAGGCTGGTGGTGCTGGTCTGGGACCCCACTTTGAGAACCACTGTTCTATTATAAATCAAGCATTGCGCTAGCATTCAGGACACAAAACTGAACAGAACATGTCATTTTGCCTTGAACTGGATGACTAGAGGGAGTCATAATTCAGTGGAGGAAATAGGCTTTCCCCCCATCACCCCACACAGCATGTTAGGGGAACTTTGGAAGGAAGGGGTATGAAGAGGAAGAATGTATTAATTGATGGTTCCATACCACGTGAGCTTCAGAGTCAGAAAGGGCTGGGCTCAAAACCCAGTTCTGTCACTTACTGCCTTGGTCTTAGTATAGCCAGCACTAGAAAAGTGAAAGCTGGCCTTTCTCAGAATAATAATAGCAATGATTTTACCTGAAGGGAGGAAGACAGGAAAGACTGCCCAGAGTAGACACCCATGTGATGACTGAAGGGTAACTCAGAGCTTGTGAAAGTCCATTAAAGCTTAGTAGGTAGAGAGGAGAATGGATGGTTCTAGGTGCACAATGTCACCAAGGTGTCAAATAACACACTGCTTTCTTTATTCACAAAGTACTTTCTGGTAAGTGTGCAATATTATAACTTTGTGAATAGAATCAAATTTAACTTTTTTTTTTTGAGGGAACTTAGCTCTTTAAAGCACTCCTCTATACAATTCCTCTGTGAAGTCAGAAGGAAGACAGGTTTCAGTGGTAAGTGTGTAATGGAAATCGACTCGGAAGTTCTGGGTTCAAGTCCCAGATCTGCCTCCTGGCAGTTCTGCAGCTTTCGGAGTTCATGTACACATGTTCTTTCCATTCTAGCAACCTTATGATATGGCTACCATTATTATTACTACCATTCTATAGGGAGGAAGCCTGAGGCCCAGCAGGATTAGATAAAATGCCCAAGGTTATTAACTAGTAAATATAGGCATAGCCAGTACTTAATCTCAAATTTCTCAAGTTTTGTACTTTGGGATTTTTGCTTTTGTTTGATTATTTCAAAAGAGGATTTCATAATCTTACCCAATGATTAGACATGCTGAGAAAATCTGTAAAAACTACAGACTTCTAGGTGCCTTCTCTGGAGGTTCAAATTCTGTGGATCTGGGATGGGGCCAGGAATCTGCATTTTTAATCACTGACTTCCCCCTTCCCCATATAAATATTATCTTTGGTCAAATTTGAGAAGCACCATTACCTGCCATAGCGAGTTGAATAGTGTCCCCTGAAAATTTATGTCTGCCTAGGACCCCAGGGTAACCTTGGAAATAGGATCTTTGCAGATGTAATTAGTTGAAATGAAGTCATTCTAGAGTAGGGCGGCCCTAAACCCAATCACTAGTGTGCTTATAAGAAAAGGAGAGGAAACACAGAGATACATATAGGTAAGAAGGTCAGTGAAGACAGACAGGGATTAGAGTGGTGTAACTAGCTACAAACTAAGGAACACCAAGGATTACTGGGAGCCACCAGAAACTGAAGAGGCAAGGAAGGATTCTTCCCTAAATCTTTCAGAGGGGACAGAATAAAATCTCTCCAGAACTATGAGAGAATAAATTTCTCTTGTTTTAAGTCACTCAGTTTGTGGTAATTTGTTATTACAGCCCTCAGAAACTAACATAATCCCTTCTGAAAACCAGGGAAATAATTATTGTGTTAAATTGACATTTTAACATGGAAAGCTGGTAACACTGGTTGCTCTGAGAAGGAGAACCAAGTGGCTTGGACATAGGAGTTAAAGGGAGGCATTTTTCTCTGCATGTCTTTTTGTGCATGTTAAACCATTATGTTGAAAAAAATGAACAAATGATTGAGTAACTCATTAAAAATTTTAGAGTGATATCCTAGAGCAACATGTAGGTAATTTGGGACCAGAGCCATCAATCAGAAATATATTCGTTTCTTGCTAAGAAATAAACGAATCATATTAAAGCCATTAAACATGAATGGCTCATTCAAAAGAGTGACTTCGAGGTTCAGTCTTGGGGATCAGTGTGATTGAATATACTGATCTGAGTGTCTTGTACAATGAGAACAGAAGCTCTGCAAGATAACAAAGAGCTCCTACAACACACTCAAGATCAGAATCCTCCACTCATTAGGTCAAGAATGGGAACGTGTATTATCTCTATATTGTGTCCATGAATATGCTCAAAGAGATTAAATGACTTGCATCATGTAACACACAGAATTAAGTATCAGAGCCAGGTGCCAATCAATCATTCCACTTAATGTACTATCTATTGGACACTTAGTGAGTGTGAAGTACTAGAGATAAAGAGATGAATCAGGTGCCTTCCTGGGCCTGTCCTGCGACCACCCTCTAATCCATTCTTTGCAATTTCCCTGACTTCTCCTCAGTAATCATGGAGAGGAGGATTATTTGAGGCTTCTGTGTCACATGGCTTCTGCACTTAAGAGGTGCTGGAGGAAACTGGAGGGCAGGAGGAAGGGAAACCCCTATTGTCTTCTCAGTTCTTCTCTCACTATTATAACCAATTCCCTGCAATGAAGTCCCCTTGTTTGAAATGACCAGAGTAGTCTGTTTTCCTGCTTGGACCCTGACTGAAAGGCTTCTGCAGGCTGTTTTGATTTCCTGTGGTTGTATGCCATCCTCTCTGGGCTATGCAGATCAGGGCAGGGACAGCTGGACAACACAGAGTAACAGAAACTCTGTCAGATTCCCACAAGTGCCTGTGGCCGGCGCTCTATGACTGACCAGCTCCAGGGCCTCCAGGAGGGGTGGGGGGTGCAGACGATCCCTCGGGAAACCCCAAGGCTGCCCTCCCTCTACCAGCCCCTCTGGGAGGTTTCACAGTTCTTTAGGACACATGATTCCAAGTGAAGGGCTGCAACTGAAATCAGAGCACTGATCACATGGAAGGAGGGAAGCTCTTTGGAGTTCATCCCAATAAAAAAGCCATCCAACTCTTACACATAGGCCAACAGAGGTCACAGTTTTGGTTCCCTTGAAAAAAACAAATACACTACACTATAGAGGGTACTTCTCCTCTCATAACTGGTGCTTCTCAGTTTATGCAACCTAATATATGGGTAGAGGCAATCACCGTAAAGAAGCATTTTTCCATCTTGGAACCAGGAGTGTCTTTGGGCACTTCCAAGGCATCACAAAGATCATCGCTGAAAAAATTCTAAACATCTGTTTGGACCTGCCAATGGTAACATGGAGACTATAGGAATGCTGAATGGGAAAGCTGAGCAGCTCTTCTCAATCTCCCAGCTCTTTTTTATGTGCTCTTTCCCTCACCCACTACCCATTCATCCATACACACATTCTTCCAGTGAGTATCTACTCACTGTCTATGTGGGCCAGTCACTGATTAGGCTGGGTGTTGGGGGTAAAATAATGAGCAAAAGCAAACAAGGCCTTAACCCACGGAGCTGGTGAGAGAGCCACAGGTTAGTTCTATGAAGAACAAACAAATATAAAATTACCACATGGGGTAGAGATGGGATTAAAGATGGCGGGGTGAGAGATGAGACAGAGACCTCCTCCTAAAACCACATATAATACGAAAATATAATTAATACAACTAACCCTGAACAGCATAGATGAAGTATTCCTAAGGTTAAATAGCTGTCACCAGAGGCAATAAAAAAGGACAGACAAAGAGTACAGAATATGATATCTAACATATAAAGAATGGAGGAGGAAGAAAAGGAGGTAAAAAAAAAGAACATTTAGATTGTGGTTGTAATAGCATATTAAGTGAGTTAAGTTAGACTCTTAGAAAATAAGGAAGTTACCCTCAAACTTTGGTAAGCACGAATCTAAACCCTGCAATGGCAATAAGTACATACCTATCGATAATCACCCTAAATGTAAATGGTCTGAATGCACCAATCAAAAGACACAGAGTCACTAAATGGATAAAAAAACAAGACCCATCTATATACTGCCTACAAGAGACTCACATTAAACCCAAAGACTTACACAGACTGAAAGTGAAGGCATGGAAAAAAATATTTCATGCAACTAATGGGGAGAAAAAAGCAGGAGTTGCAGTACTTGTATCAGACAAAATAGACTTCAAAACAAAGAAAGACACAAGAGACAAAGAAGAACATTACATAATGATAAAAGGGTCAATCCAACAAGAAGATATAACCATTATAAATATCCATGCACTGAACACAGGAGCACCTACATATGTGAAACAAATACTAATAGAATTAAAAGGGGAAATAGAATGCAATGCATTCATTCTAGGAGACTTCAACACACCATTCACTCTGAAGGACAGATCAACCAGACAGAAAATAAGTAAGGAGACAGAGGCACTGAACAACACATTAGAACAGATGGACCTAACAGAAATCTACAGAACTGTACACCCAAAAGCAGCAGAATACACATTCTTTTCAAGTGCACATGGAACATTTTCAAGAATAGATCATATAATAGGCCACAAAAAGAGCCTCAGTAAATTCAAAAAGATTGAAATTGTACCAACCAGCTTCTCAGACCACAAAGGTGTAAAACTAGAAATAAATTATGCAAAGAAAACGAAAAAGCCCACAAATACATGGAGGCTTCACAGCATGCTCCTAAATAACCAATGGATCAATGACCAAATAGAAACAGATATCAAGTAATATATGGAGACAATTGACAACAATAATTCAACACCACAAAATCTATGGGACACAGCAAAGGCCATGCTAGGGAGGGAAGTATATTGCAATACAGGCCTACCTCAGGAAAGAACAATCCCATATGAACAGTCTAAACTCACAGTGAAACTAGAAAAAGAAGAACAATGAGGCTCAAAGTCAGTAGAAGGAGGGACATAATAAAGATTAAAGCATAAATAAATAAAATCGAGAAGAAAAAACAACAGAAAGAATCAATGAAAGCAGGAGCTGGTTCTTCAAGAAAATAAACAAAATAGATAAACCCCTAGCCAGACTTATCAAGAAAAAAAGAGAGTCTGCACACATAAACACAATCAAAACGGAGAAAGGAAAAATCACTAAGGACACCACAGAAATATGAAAAATTATTAGAGAATACTGTGAAAAATTATATGCTAACAAACTGGACAACCTAGAAGAAATGGACAACTTTCTAAAAAAATACAACCTTCCAAGGCTGACCCAGAAAGAAACAGAAAATCTGAATTGACCAATTACTAGCAATGAAATTGAATTGGTAATCAAAAACCTACGGAAGAAAAAAATTCCTGGACCAGATGGCATCAACACTGAATTTTATCAAACATTTAGTGAAGACCTAATGCCCATTCTCCTTAAAGTTTTCCAAAAAGTAGAAGAGGAGGGAATACTTCCTAAATCATTCTATGAGGACAGCATCACCCTAATACCAAAACCAGGCAAAGACACCACAAAAAAAGAAAATGACAGACCAATATCCCTGATGAACATAGATGCAAAAATACTCAACAAAATATTAGCAAACCGAATTCAAAAATACATCAAAAAGATCATCCATCATGATCAAGCAGGATTCATCCCAGGGATGCAGGAATGGTACAACATTCGAAAATCCATCATCATCATCCACCACATCAACAAAAAGAAGGACAAAAACCACATGATCATCTCCATAGATGCTGAAAAAGCATTCGACCAAATACAACATCCATTCATGATAAAAACTCTCAACAAAATGGGTATAGAGGGTAAGTACCTCAACATAATAAAGGCCATATATGACAAACCCACAGCCAACATCACACTTAATAGTGAGAAGCTGAAAGCCTTCCTTTTAAGATCAGGAAGAAGACAAGGATGTCCACTCTCTCCACTTTTATTCAACATAATTCTGGAGGTCCTCACCATGGCAATCAGACAACATAAAGAAATAAAAGGCTTCCAGATTGGTAAAGAAGAAGTTAAGCTGTCCCTGTTTTCAGATGACATGATATTGTACATAAAAAACCCTAAAGAATCCACTCCAAAACTACTAGATCTAATATCTGAATTCAGCAGTGGCAGGATACAAAATTAATACACAGAAATCTGTTGCACTCCTATACACTAATGATGAATTAGCAGAAAGAGAGATGAGGAAAACAATTCCATTCACAGTTGCATCAAAAAGAATAAAATACCTAAGAATAAACCTAACCAAGGAAGTGAAAGACCTATACTCTGAAAACTACAAGACACTCATGTGAGAAATTAAAGAAGATACCAATAAATGGAAACATATCTCATGATCATGGATAGGAAGATTTAATATAGTCAAAATGGCCATCCTGCCTAAAGCAATCTACAGATTCAATGCAATCTCTATCAAAATACCAAGAGCATTCTTCAACGAACTAGAGAAAATAGTTAGAAAATTCATATGGAACCACAAAGATCCCAAATGTCAAAGCAATCCTGAGAAGGAAGAATAAAACTGGGGGGATTTCCCTCCCTGACTTCAAGCTCTGCTACAAAGCCACAGTAATCAAGACAATTTGGTACTGGTACAAGAACATACCCATAGACCAATGGAACAGACTAGAGAGCCCAGATAGAAACCCAAGCATATATGATCAATTAATATATGATAAAGGGGCCATGGACACACAATGGGGAAATGAAAGCCTCTTCAACAGCTGGTGTTGGCAAAACTGGACAGCTATATGTAAGAGAATGAAACTGGATTATTGTCTATCCCCATACATAAAAGTAAATTCAAAATGGATCAAAGACCTGAATGTAGGTCATGAAACGATAAAACTCTTAGGAGACAACATAGGCAATAATCTCCTAAATAGAGCTTCCGGGAAGATGGTGGTGCGAGCAGGGCGGCAGTAATCTCCTCCCAACACTATATTTATCTACGAAAACACAGAAAATACATCTATTCCTAAAAGAGAGATGAGAATACACAGGAAAGCGCACAGCGTGCAGCTACATCCGAGAGGACTCGGCACCCCAAGAGGCGGGTAAGATACGGAGCCGCAACCCGGCGGGACCCGAGCCCTCCCCCACCCCAGCGCACCGGCGGGAGGAGAGGATTCAGAGCCGGGAGGGAGTGGAAGCACACCCCGCGAAGTAGCCAGCCCCGGTGATCTGCGTGGGGAGCACTGACCCACATTGCGCAGTGCAGTGGAGATTGGAGAGACAGAAGGGCAGGATCTGAGCAGGGAACGCGCCAGGGTGCTTGCAGCTGGCTCCCGGAAGGAAAAAAAAAAAGTGTGCGCTTTCTTCAGCGGTCTTAAAGAGACAGGAGCCCAGTGGAGGAGCCTGATCACCCCAGCACACTCAGCCCAGCAGGCTGGGGGTCCTGGGGAGCTTCAGACGCCTTAGCTGGCGACTGAGGAAGCGTAGCCATACTTAACACTTCTCACTGAGATCAACAGCCTCCTACTCGTTCCCACCCCTGCCAGAGCGATAAAGGGCCCTGCGGAGCGGCACAGTCACAGCTGTGGAATAGTGGGGCAATAGCGCCACCTAGAGCATTCCCACAGAATCTACGTCCGGTGGGCTTTTTTTTTTTTTTTTGTTTTTTGTTTTTTTTTTTCTTTTCTTTCTTTTTTTCTTTTTTTCTTTTTTTTTCTTTTTTTCTCTTTTTTTTTTCTTCTCTTTTTAAAGTCTTAAAGAGCCCAGCTGACATACGTGGCAACTATCAGTGACCAAGTTATACAGCCATGAAAAGACAGAGGAATATGGTTCAGACCAAAATCAACCAGACAACCCCAGAGAGGGAGTCTGAAGGGATGGAAATGCACAGCCTCCCTGAAAAAGAATTCAGAATAAAAGTCATAACCATGCTGATGGACCTACAGAGAAATGTGCAAGAGCTGAGGGAGGAAGTGAGGGAACTGAGGAAAGACAATACAGAAATCAGACAAGCGATCGACGGGCTTAACAGCAGAATGGATGAGATGCGAGAGACTGTTAATGGAATAGAAAACAGAGAACAGGAGTACAGAGCAGCTGAGGCAGAGAGAGATAAAAGGATTTCTAGGAATGAAAGAATATTAAGGGAACTGTGTGACCAATCCAAACGGAACAATATTCTCATTATAGGAGTACCAGAGGAAGAAGAGAGAGAAAAAGGGATAGAAAGTGTCTTTGAAGAAATAATTGCTGAAAACTTTCCCTCGCTGGGGAAGGGGGTAGTCTCGCAGTCCACCGAAGCTAATAGATCTCCCAACACAAGGGACCCAAGGAAGACAACACCAAGACACATAATAATTAAGATGGCAAAGATCAAAGATAAAGACAGGGTATTAAAGGCAGCTAGAGAGAGAAAAAAGATCACCTACAAAGGAAAACCCATCAGACTATCATCAGACTTCCCAACAGAAACCTTACAGGCCAGAAGAGAATGGCATGATATATTTAACGTTATGAAACAGAAGGGCCTCGAACCAAGAATATTGTATCCAGCACGATTATCATTTAAATATGATGGAGGGATTAAACAATTTCCAGATAAACGAAAGTTGAGAGAGTTTGCCTCTCATAAACCACCACTACAGGATATCTTAAATGGACTGCTCTAGAGGAAGCACACCTAAGGCTAAAAAGATGTCACCAGAGAAAAAAAATCATAGCAAAGAAAGCAGACCATCCAAATACTAACTAAAGGCAAAGAATAAAACACCTATTATAGAAAGAATGGAGGAGGAGGAATAAGAAGGGAGAGAAATAAAGAAACATCAGACTGTGTTACAATAACTTAACAAGAAAGTTAAGTTAGATTGTTAGATAGTAAAGAAGCAACCCTTGAACCCTTGATAACCACGAATCTAAAGCCAGCAATGGCAATAAGTACATACCTATCAATAATCACCCTATATGTAAATGGACTGAATGCACCAATCAAAAGACAAAGAGTAACAGAATGGATAAAAAAGCAAGACCCATCTATATGCTGCCTACAAGAAACTCACCTCAAATCCAAAAATATACACAGACTAAAAGTGAAGGGATGGAAAAAGATATTTCATGCAAACAACAAAGAGCAAAAAGCAGGTGTTGCAGTACTTGTATCAGACAAAATAGACTTCAAACGAAGAAAGTAGCAAAAGATAAAGAAGGACATTACATAATGATAAAGGGGTCAGTCCAACAAGAAGATATAACCATTATAAATATATATGCACCCAACACAGGAGCGCCAGCATATGTGAGACAAATACTAACAGAATTAAAAGAGGAAATAGACAGCAATGCATTTATCTTAGGAGACTTCAACACACCACTCACTCCAGAGGACAGATCCACCAGACAGAAAATAAGTAAAGACACAGAGGCACTGAACAACACACTAGAACAGATGGACCTAACAGACATCTACAGAACTCTACACCCAAAAGCAACAGGATACACATTCTTCTCAAGTGCACATGGAACATTTTCCAGAATAGACCACATACTAGGCCACAAAAGAACCTCAGTAATTTCAAAAATATTGAAATCCTACCAACCAACTTCTCAGATCACCAAGGTATAACACTAGAAATAAATTTTAGAAAGAAATCAAAAAGGCTCACAAATACATGGAGACTTAACAACACTCTCCTAATTAATCAATGGGTTAACGACCAAATCAAAACAGAAATCAAAGAATATATGGAGACTAATGACAACAACAACACAAAGCCACAATCTCTGTGGGACGCAGCAAAGGCAGTTCTAAGAGGAAAATATATTGCAATCCAGGCCTATTTAAAGAAGGAAGAACATTCCCAAATGAATAGTCTAAAGACACAATTACTGAAATTGGAAAAAGAAGAACAAATGAGGCCCAAAGTCACCAGAAGAAGGGACATAATAAAGATTAGAGAATAAATAAATAAAATTGAGAAGAATAAAACAATAGAAAAAATCAATAAAACCAAGAGCTGGTTCTTTGAAAAAATAAACAAAATAGATAAAACCCTAGCCAGACTCATTAAGAGAAAAAGAGAATCTACACACATAAACACAATCAGAAATGAGAAAGGAAAATCACGACGGACCCCACAGAAATACAAAGAATAATAAGAGAATATTATGAGAATCTATATGCTAACAAGCTGGAAAACATAGAAGAAATGGACAACTTCTTAGAAAAATACAACCTTCCAAGACTGACCAAGCAAGAAACAGAAAAACTAAACAGACCAATCACCAGTGATGAAATCGAATTGGTAATCAAAAAACTACCCAAGAACAAAACCCCGGGCCTGATGGATTCACCTCTGAATTCTACCAGACATATAGAGAAGAAATAACACCGATTCTCCTTAAAGTTTTCCAAAAATAGAAGAGGAGGGAATACTTCCAAACTCATTCTATGAAGGCAGCATCACTCTAATACCAAAACCTGGCAAAGACCTCACCAAAAAAGAAAATTACAGACCAATATCCCTGATGAACGTAGATGCAAAAATACTCAACAAAATATTAGCAAACCGAATTCAAAAATACATCAAGAGGATCATACACCAGATCAAGTGGGATTCATCCCAGGGATGCAAGGATGGTACAACATTTGAAAATCCATCAACATCATCCACCACATCAACAAAAAGAAGAACAAAAACCACATGATCATCTCCATAGATGCTGAAAAAGCATTTGACAAAATTCAGCATCCATTCCTGATTAAAACTCTCAACAAATGGGTATAGACGGCAAGTACCTCAACATCATAAAGGCCATATATGACAAACCCACAGCTAACATCATACTTAATGGCGAGAAGCTGAAAGCTTTCATCTAAGATCGGGAACAAGACAGGGATGCCCACTCTCTCCACTGTTATTCAACATAGTACTGGAGGTCCTAGCCACAGCAATCAGACAAAACAAAACATACAAGGCATCCAGATTGGTAAAGAAGAAATCAAATTGTCACTATTTGCAGATGACATGATATTGTACATAAAAACCCTAAAGACTCCACTCCAAAACTACTAGAACTAATATCTGAATTCAGCAAAGTTGCAGGATACAAAATTAACACACAGAAATCTGTTGCTTTCCTATACACTAATGATGAGCTAACAGAAAGAGAAATCAGAAAAACAATTCCATTCACAATTGCATCAAAAGAATAAAATACCTAGGAATAAACCTAACGAAGGAAGTGAAAGACCTGTACTCTGAAAACTACAAGACACTCCTAAGAGAAATTAAAGAGGACACTAACAAATGGAAATGCATCCCATGCTCTTGGCTAGGAAGAATAAATATTGTCAAAATGGCTATACTACCAAAGCAATCTACAGATTCAATGCAATCCCTATCAAACTACCAACAGCTTTCTTCAATGAACTGGAACAAATAATTCTAAAATTCATATGGAACCACAAAAGACCCAGAATAGCCAAAGCAATCCTGAGAAGGAGGAATAAAACAGGGGGAATTACACTCCCTGACTTGAAGCTCTACTACAAAGCCACAGTAATCAAGACAATTTGGTATTGGCACAAAAACAGACTCACAGACCAGTGGAACAGAATAGAAAATCCAAACATTAACCCAAACATATACAGTCAATTAATATTTGATAAAAGTGCCTTGGATATACAATGGGGAGATGACAGCTTCTTCAGCAGCTGGTGTTGGAAAAACTGGACAGCTACATGTAAGAGAATGAAACCGGACTACTGTCTAGCCCCATACACAAAGGTAAACTCAAGGTGGATCAAAGACTTGAATGTAAGTCATGAAACCATAAAACTCTTAGGAAAAGACATAGGCAAAAATCTCCTGGACATAACCATGAGCAACTTCTTCATGAACATATCTCCCCGGGCAAGGGAAACAAAAGCAAAAATGAACAAGTGGGACTACATCAAGCTGAAAAGCTTCTGTACAGCAAAGAACACCATCAGTAGAACAAAAAGACATCCTACAGTATGGATTCATAAAAAACGTATCTGATAAAAGGTTGACATCCAAAATATATAAAGAACTCACGCACCTT
>JAVSCE010004841.1:0-56465 GCA_032199065.1 Smutsia gigantea
TAAGTGTCCATCAGAAGATGAATGGATAAAGAACATGTGGTACATATACACAATGGAATACTATTCAGCCATAAGAAACAAATCCTATCATTTTCAACAACATAGATGGAGCTAGAGGGTATTATGCTCAGTGAATTAAGTCAGGCAGAGAAAGACAAATACCAAATGATTTCCCTCATTTGTGGAGTATAACAACGAAGGAAAACTGAAGGAACAAAACAGCAGCAGACTCACAAACTCCAAGGGACTAGCAGTTACCATAGGGGAGGGGTGGGGAAGGACTAGGGGGCAGAGGGAGGGAGAAGGGGATTGAGGGGTATTATGATTAGTACACATGGTGTAGGGGGGATCATAGGGAAGACAATGTAGCACAGAGGAAACAAGTAGTGACTCTGTGGCATCTTACTACACTGATGGACAGTGACTGCAATGAGGTATGGGAGAGGGACTCGATAATATGGGTCAATGTAGTAACCACATTGTTTTTCATGTGAAACCTTCTTAAGAGTGTATATCAATGATGCCTTAATAAAAAAAGAAAAGCTTTCTTCATACTATTAACACTTGTAAGTATTTTTCAGGATAACTAGTCATCTCTAAATCTAAAAATTAAGTTTTTAAAAGTTGATTTTTATAATTATGGAAAATTTCAAACCCACAGAAAAACTAGATATACAAGAACACCCTTTTCTCCTCATACAGAGTCAACAATGGTTTCATGTTGTGCCATACTATTTTATCAAACCATCTGAAAATAGGCTGGTGACATGATACTTCACTCCTAAATACTTCAGCACGCATCTGCCCAAAAAGACCTAGGAAATCTTCTTACAACCATATAAGCATTACCACACTGAAGAAAATCATAAATTTAGTGTCCTCCCACATACAAATCATACTTAGATTTCCTCAACTGTCCCCAAAATGTCCTTTACATGTCTGTTCCCCCCAACCCACCATTGCATTTGCCAAGATGAATATTCTAGAATATTCTCCCCCTACCTCTCTCCTCTACCTACCAGTTCTCTGTTCTTCAGAACATCTCCTTATAAGGAATCCCATCCACTTGTCCTACATAATACCCTATATTCTAGATGTGTTAATTTTCTCATGGTTAGGTTTGGATCAAAGACGTTTAGAAAGAACACCACCCACTTGCGGAGAACCTCCTACTGCATCACAACAGAACCATGCAATGCTGGGCCACCTCACTATTGGACTTGCCAAGCTCCGCCACTCACTTATTCATTCTATTTTCTTTCTTTTTTTTTCTTTTATTTATTTTGGTATCATTAATCTACAGTTACATGGGCAACATCATTGTTACTAAACTCCCACCCTCATCAAGTCCCCCCCTCAAACCCCATTACAGTCACGGTCCATCAGCGTAGTGAGATGCTATAGAATCACTACTTGTCTTCTCTGAGTTGTACAGCCCTCCCTGTGCGCCCCCCTACATTATGTCTGCTAATCGTAATGCCCCTTTCTCCCCCTTGGCCCTCCCTTCCCAGCCATCCTACAAAGTTCCTTTCCCTTTGGTAAATGTTAGTACATTCTTGGGTTCTGTGAACCTGCTGCTGTTTTGTTCCTTCAGTTTTTTTCTTTGTTCTCCACATATGAGTGAAATCATTTGATACTTGTCTTTTTCCGCCTGGCTTATTTCACAGAGTTTAATACCCTCTACCTCCATCCATGTTGTTGCAAATGGTAGGATTTGCTTTCTTCTTATGGCTGAATAATATTCCATTGTGTATATGTACCACATCTTCTTTATCCATTCATCTACTGATGGACACTTAGGTTGCATCCCTTTCTTGGCTATTGTAAGTAGTGCTGCGATAAACATATGGGTGCATATGTCTTTTTCAAACTGGGCTGCTGCATTCTTAGGGTAAATTACTAGGAGTGGAATTCCTGGGTCAAATGGTATTTCTATTTTGAGCTTTTTGAGGAACCTCCATACTGCTTTCCACAAAGATTGAACTAATTTGCATTCCCACCAGCAGTGTAGGAGGGTTCCCCTTTCTCCACATCGTGGCCAACATTTGTTGTTGTTTGTGTTTTGGATGTGGGCCATCCTTACTGGTGTGAGGTGATATCTCATTGTGGTTTTAATTTGCAATTCTCTGGTGATTAGCGATGTGGAGCATCATTTCATGTGCCTGTTGGCCATCTGAATTTCTTCTTTGGAGAAATGTCTATTCAGATACTCTGCCTATTTTTTAATTGGATTATTTGCTTTTTGTTTGTTGAGGTGTGTGAGTTCTTTATATATTTTGGATGTCAACCCCTTATTGGATATGTCATTTATGAATATATTCTCGCATACTATAGGATGTCTTTTCGTTGTACTGATGGTGTCCTTTCCTGTACAGAGCTTTTCAGCTTGATATAGTCCCACTTGTTCATTTTTGCTTTTGTTTCCCTTGCCCAGGGAGATATGTTTATGAAGAAGCTGCTCATGTTTATGTCCAAGAGATTTTTGTCTATGTTTTTTTCTAAGAGTTTTATGGTTTCATGCCTTATATTCAGGTCTTTGATCCATTTTGAGTTTACTTTTGTGTACGGGGTTAGACAGTACTCCAGTTTCATTCTCTTACATGTAGCTGTCCAGTTTTGCCAACACCAGCTGTTGAAGAGGCTGTCATTTCCCCATTGTATATCCATGGCTCCTGTATCGTATATTAATTGACAGTATATATTTGGGTTCATGTCTGGACTCTCTATTCTGTTCCACTGGTCTGTGGGTCTGTTCTTGTGCCAGTACCAGAATGTCTTGATTATTGTGGCTTTATAGTAGAGCTTGAAGTCTGGGAGCATAATTCCCCCTGTTTTATTCTTCCTTCTCAGGATTGCTTTGGCTATTCCAGGTCTTTTGTGGTTCCATATGAATTTTAGAATTATTTGTTCCAGTTCATTGAAAAATGCTCTTGGTATTTTGATAGGGATTGCATTGAATCTGTAGATTGCTTTAGGTAGTATAGCCACTATGACAATATTTATTCTTCCTACACAAGAGCATGGGATGAATTTCCATTTGTTAGTGTCCTCTTTAATTTCTCTTAGTAGTGTCTTGTAGTTTTCAGGATATAGGTCTTTCACTTCCTTCGTTAGGTTTATAGGTATTTTGTTCTTTTTGATGCAATTGTGAATGGAATTGTTTTCCTGGTTTCTTTTTCTGTTAGTTCATCGTTAGTGTATAGGAAAGCAACAGATTTCTGTATGTTAATTTTGTATCCTGCAACTTTGCCTAATTCAGATATTAGTTCTAGTCATTTTGGAGTGGAGTCTTTAGGGTTTTTATGTACAATATCATGTCATCTGCAAATAGTGACAGTTTGACTTCTTCTTTACCAATCTGGATGCCTTGTATGTCTTTGTTTTGTCTGAATGCTGTGGCTAGGACCTACAGTAATATGTTCAATAACAGAGGACAGAGTGGGCATCCCTGTCTTGTTCCCAATCTTAGATGAAATGCTTTCAACTTCTCACTGTTAAGTATGATGTTAGCTGTGGGTTTGTCATATATGGCCTTTATGATGTTGAGGTACTTGCCCTCTATACCCATTTTGTTGAGAGTTTTTATCATGAATGGCTGTTGAATTTTGTCAAATGCTTTTTCAGCATCTATGGAGATGATCATGTGGTTTTTGTTCTCCTTTTTATTGATGTGGTGGATGATGTTGATGGATTTTCAAATGTTACACCATCCTTGCATCCCTGAGATGAATCCCACTTGATCATGGTGTATGATCCTCTTGATGTATTTTGAATTCAGTTTGCTACTATTTTGTTGAGTATATCTCCATCTATATTCATCAGGGATATTGGTCTGTAATTTTCCATTTTGGTGGGGTCTCTGCCTGGTTTTGGTATTAGAGTGATGCTGACTTCATAGAATGAGTTTGGAGGTATTCCCTCCTCTTCTATTTTTTGGAAAACTTTAAGAAGAATGGATATTATTTCTTCTCTATATGTCTGATAAAATTCAGTGGTGAATCCATCTGGCCAGGGGGTTTTGTTCTTGGGTAGTTTTCTGATTACCGATTCAATTTCATTGCTGGTGATTGGTCTGTTTAGGTTTTCTGTTTCTTGCTGGGTCAGTCTAGGAAGGTTGTATTTTTCTAAGAAGTTGTCCATTTCTTCTAGGTTTTCCAGCTTGTTAGCATATAGATTTTCATAGTATTCTCTTATAACTCTTTGTATTTCTGTGGGTCCGTCGTGATTTTTCCTTTCTCATTTCTGATTCTGTTGACGTGTAGATTCTCTTCTTGTCTTAATAAGTCTGGCTAGGGGCTTATCTATTTTGTTTATTTTTTCAAAGAAACAGCTCTTGGTCTGATACAAGTACTGCAACACCTGCTTTTTTCTCCCTGTTGTTTGCATGGAATATCTTTCTCCATCCCTTCACTTTTAGTCTGTGTATATCTTTGGGTTTGAGGTGAGTCTCTTGTAAGCAGCATATAGATGGGTCTTGCTTTTTTATCCATTCTATTACTCTGTGTCTTTTGATTGGTGCATTCAGACTATTTACATTTAGGGTGATTATTGATAGATACGTACTTATTGCCATTGATGGCTTTAGATTCGTGGTTGCCAAAGGTTCAAGGTTAGCTTCTTTACTATCTAACAGTCTAACTTACCTCTCTTGTTAAGCTATTATAAACACAGTTTGATGATTCTTTATTTCTGTCCTTTCTTTTTCTTCCTCCTCCATTCTTTATATCCTAGGTGTTTTATTCTGTACTCTTTTAACGTTTCCTTTGTCTATTTTTGTGTATAGTTGATTTTATTTTTTGCCTTTAGTTAGTATTTGGGTGGTCTTCTTTCTTTGCTATGATTTTATTTTCCCTGGTGTCATCTTTTTAGCCTTAGGAGTGCTTCAATCTAGAGCAGTCCATTTAAGATAACCTGTAGAAGTGGTTTGTGAGAGGCAAATTCCCTCAAATTTCACTTGTCTGGGAATTGTTTAATCCCTCCCTCAAATTTAAATGATAATCATGCTGAATACAGTATTCTTGGTTCAAGGCCCTCTGTTTCATTGCGTTAAATATATCATGCCATTCTCTTCTGGCCTGTAAGGTTTCTGTTGAGAAGTCTGATGATAGTCTGATGGGTTTTCCTTTGTAGGTGATTTTTCTCTCTCTGGCTGCCTTTAATACTCTGTCCTTATCTTTGATCTTTGCCATTTTAATTGTTATATGTCTTGGTGTTGTCTTCCTTGGGTCCCTTGTGTTGGGAGATCTGTGGGCTTCCATGGTCTGAGAAACTATTTCCTTTCCCAGCTTGGGGAAGTTTTCCTCAATTATGTGTTCAAAGACACTTTCTATCCCTTTCTCTCTCCTTCTTCTGGTACTCCTATAATGCAAATATTGTTCCGTTTGGATTGGTCACACAGTTCTCTTAATATTCTTTCATTCGTAGAGATCTTTTTATCTCTCTCTGCCTCAGCTTCTCTCTGTACTCCTGTTCTCTGATTTCTATTCCATTAAGTCTCTTGCACCTCGTCCCATCTGCTCTTGAGTCCTTCTATCAATTGTTTCATTTCTGCATTGTCTTTCCTCACTTCCTCCCTTAGCTCTTGCATATTTCTCTGTAGGTCCTTCAGCATGGTTATGACTTTTATTATGAATTCTTTTTCAGGAAGTTTATTTTAAATCTATCCCCCCAGGCCCTCTCTCTGGGGTTGTCTGGGTGATCCTTGTCTGGTCCATATTCCTCTGTCTTTTTATGGCAATAGAAGTGGTCGCTGGTAGGTGCCATGTGTGTCAGCTGGGAGAACAAAGCCCCTTCTGCTTGGTGTTCTCCTTGCCCTTCTCCGGAGCCTGAGCTGGTTACCCACACACCAGGAGGCAGTCTCTGGGATAATCCCCTGATCTGTCGTTTGTGGTGCCGCCCTCTGGTTAGCCTAGAGGTCTGCAGGGGTTTTCAGCCACGCCAGGTGCGTTCTGCGCCGCTTGGTGCCTTCCAGCCCTTGCTCTGGCTTCCACGGCCCTTCCTGGTTAGCTGTGCGTCCGCTGGGAGGAGATTCTGTGTGGTTGCTGTGGGTGGGACCGCTCTCCTGTGTTCTGCAGCTGTGATGGATCTGCCAGACCGTTTGCGGCACCGGCTGGGGGGAACGAATGGCAGGTTGCTTATCTCCGTGAAGGGCTTCAGTGGGGCTGCTTTACCCGGCAGCCGGTTAGAGGGCCTGAAATTCCTCAAGATTCCCAGCCTGCTGGGCTGAGTGCACTGGGACGATTTTGTTCCACTATTGGGCCCTTTGTCTCTTTAAGACTTTTAAAAAAGCGCCCGCTTTTTTTTTGTCCCAGGGGAGGCAGCTGTGGGGACCTGCTTGCAGTCTCCTTCTCAGATCCTGCTCTTCTGATTCTCTAATCTCCAGTACTCCATACGATGTGTGTCTGCGCTCCCAATCCAGATCACCAGGGCTGGTTATTTAGGAGTCCTGTGCTTCCACTCCCTCCCCACTCTGATTCTTTTCCTCCCACCGGTGAGGTGGGGTGGAGGGAGTACTCGGGTCCCGCCGGGTCGCAGCTTTGTATCTTACCCACTTAGTGAGGCGCTGAGTTCTCGCAGATGTAGCTGTAGCCTGGCTGTTGTACTGTATCTTCTGGTCTCTCTTTTAGGAATGGTTGTATTTGTTGTATTTGCACAAATATATATGGTTTTGGGAGGAGATTTCTGCCACCCTGCTCACGCCGCCATCTTCCCAGAATCAATCTTTGTATTTTCAAAGCATATTTTTCTCTCTGTAATTACTAAGTAATATGTATGGAAAAAATTTGAGACTACATGGAAATGTCTGTGTCCCAACAACCTTCCCCTTAATAGTTTTAGATTAATTGATGCTCTCAGCCTAATTCAGTCATGACACTGATGATTACAAAACAGTGATTTTAAAAATTCTATTATGCCTTCCACATTTATTAATTGGCATTCTCCTGTTCTTCATTTTTTCCCTGTCTTTTTTTTAAAATCTCTATGGACTCATGGATTTTTGCTTCTTAATTCACCACAATGCCACAATCCAATTATCTTCACTATCTATTTTATTATGTAATTCTCAAATTGTCTCCAATTTGGCCTCAGGGAGCCTCTTCAAACCTGCTCCTATGTCCTTCCACCACTGCTCCCTATGCCTTTGAGTATTCCGTCACTTTTTAACATTCGGTCACTTCTCCAAGGAGCCTGTATCTTTCAGTGAGAAATGGTACTTAGGGCTCCTTATCTGGATGCTGAGTGTGCTCCCTACTACCAGGACGCCGTTTTAAAGGGTTGCTTTTAATCTTTTGCTCATTGTATATATTTTTCATTAAAACTCTGGAAAAAATTCCAGGTTTATAGTTACTTCCAAGCCTGTGATTTTAAGGTTCATTAAGTGCAGATGTCACTTCTCTTTGCTCCTCACTTTCTGTTTTTCTTTTAATACTTCTAAGATCTTTACAATAAATGACACAGGACCACAAGTGGTTGTCCATAAAATACAATTAATACTATTTGATTCTACTCACATCCTGGTTCAGGAAGCATCAGAGGAAACCGTGTGCTTACTGTCTATATATGCATACATACATACACATAGATGTACTGTCTATACACACACATAAAAATACATGTTTTCCTTATTAAGAGACAGGTTATTCAGAAAATGTAGTGATTAAAAATGCATCCTTCTAATGATACCAAAATTTTTTAAAAATGCATCCTTCTTTGGAAAGAGATTCTTCTGATATACATTATGACATGAATGAACCTTGAGGATACTATGCTAAGTGAAATAAGCAAGCTGCAAAAAAGCAAATACTGTTATGATTCCACTTATGAGTACCTAGAGTAGTCAAATTCATTGAGACAAAAGGTAAAATGGTGGTTGTCAGGGGCTCAAGGAAGTGGGAAATGGAGTTATTGCTGAATGGATAGAGTTTTAGTTTTACAAGATAAACAGTTATGGAGATTGGTTGCACAACAGTACCAATGTACTTAACACTACTGAACTGTACACTTAGTAAAATGGTAAATTGTATGTTATATGAATTATACCACAATATACAATTTAAAAATACATCCTTTTCAACAAT
The DNA here is from genome assembly GCA_032199065.1 of Smutsia gigantea. Lineage (NCBI taxonomy): Eukaryota > Metazoa > Chordata > Mammalia > Pholidota > Manidae > Smutsia > Smutsia gigantea. Next base: position 8,079 of record JAVSCE010004841.1, read on the forward strand.
TAAAAGACAAATAGCATAAGTAAGGAATGGAAAGGGATTTGAACAGACATTTCTCCAAAGAAGATAAACAGTTGACCCTTGAACAACATGGGTTGAACTGCGTGGGTCCACTTATACACACATTTTTTTTCAATAAATATTACAAAATTTTTGGAGATATGCAGAAATTTGAAAAAATTTTTCTTTCCTCTTCATTACTCTAAGAATATAGTATGTAATATATGTAACATACAAAATATGTGTGAACCAACTGTTTTAGTTATCAGTAAGCCTTCCAGTCAACAGTAGGCAATCAGTAGTTAAATTTTGGGTAAGGTAAGTTATATGCAGATTTTGAATTGCACTGGGAGTTAGGAGTGCCCCTACCCCTCACATGTGCAAAGGTCAACTGTACAAATGGTCAATAAGCGCATGAAAAGATGCCCAAAACATTATCATTTGGGAAATACAAACCAAAAACACAATGAGATATCAGTTCACAACTACGAAGATGAATAAAATAAATAAAACATACAATAACAAGTGCGGACAGTAAATGGAGAGATTAGAACCCTCATAAACTGTTGGTGGGGTTGTAAAATGGTTCAGCCACCTTAGAAAACAATTTGGCAGACCCTCAAAATGTTACAAATAGAATTACCATATAATCCAGCAATTCCACTCATAAGTATATACCCAAGAGAAATGAAATATATGCACACACAAAAATCTGTATGTCAATGGTCACAGTAGGTAGAAAATGGTAACCCAAATATCCATCAAGTGATAAATGAATGAACCAAATGTGGTATAGTCATCAGTGGGGTACTATTTAGCAATTAAAAGAAATGAAGTGGTGATGCATGCTGTAACATAGGTTAACCTTGAAAATTTTGGGCAAAACATAAAAAGCTGGTCACAAAAGGAAACCATATGCTTACTGTTTTTATATGCATACCTACATACATACATACATATACTGTATGTAGGTATGTATTGACATACATCAATACATTGAAAATCACTTCCACATAGGAACAAAAAGCAGATTAGTAGTTGCCAAGACGTGGGCAGCATGAGGGATAAGAATTGAGTGCTAACAGATACAGGGTTTCTTTTTGAGGTGATGAAAATGTTCTGAAATTGTGATGTGTTTGTACAACTCTGAGCAGACTAAAAACCACAGACTGTATACATTAAAGGAATGAATTTTATAGTATATAAATTATATCTTAATAAAGCTGGGCTTTTTTTGTTAAAAAATGCATCCTTTGCCATGGAGTTACTGCCATGTTTTGTTTGGCAGTGAACTGGACTTTTAGCACCAAACTTTAGTGGAAAAAAATTCACATGGCATTTCCCTTAATATCTGAAGACACACCTTTCCAATAAATTTCTGAAACATGTGGGGTACCAATACTCCAAAATAACTTTCAAGGCTAGGTAGATGTTTCTACTTTAATGTTTGTTTTAAGTAGCAGTTCAAACTGCTTGAGGGGATCTTAAGACTCTTTTTTCTTAAATCACTAGTTTATTTGAAGAGGTGAGGCATAAAAAAGCCACTCCTATTCCATGGTTAAAAAAAAGAAGAAAAGAAAGAAACTGGTAACATAATGGATACACAGTGAAAATCACTTCCACTCCCATCCCTCTAAATCATCTAATTCTCTGCCTTAGAAGAAATCATTTTTAGTTTTAATGCCTATAGGAATATGTGTGTGTGTGTGTACACTTGATTTCTGTACATTACAGAATAGTCTAATACTCTTCTGCACTGTATTATAATTTTATACTTAATATTTTCTGAAGATCTTCCCATATTTTTACTTACAGATCTTCGTCATTTAACAGCTTCATGGTATTTCATGGTATGGATATACTATAATTTATTAACCATCCACTATTAGTGAACTGTTAGTGATTGTTGTTATTTTTTGCTATTATAAATAATGTACCAATGAATATCTTCAGCCATTTTGCACTTTGCAAACATGCTGAGATAATTACCTTGCAATTAAACAGGATAGTTTAAGGTATACTATTTCACATTATATATATATTGCCAAGTTGCCTTCCAACACTATCAATTTACTCTCCCACCAAAGAAAGTATGTGACTGCCAGTTTCCCTTTTCTAATACAAAGTATCAAACTTTTTGGTCTCTAACACTGTAAAAATGGTACTTCACTGTAGTGCTTATTCTCAATTAACTAAATGTAAATGAAATGCACCCCTTCATTTGTATAAATGCCAATGTCATTTGTATTTTTTTTTTGCTATGAACTATCATTCTCGTACCCATTTTCTTTTGGGCTTACTGGTTTTCTACTTCTTAAATTACAAGACATACACATACATGTACATATGTACATACAGAAATCTGCCCTAAGCTGTCACACGTATTACAAATATTTCCCTCAGTTTTTCTTTTAATTTTGCTTATAACATTTTTTGCAGAAATCCCAAATTTTTTTAATTGATGTGTCATTGATATAGTCTTACATTGGTTTCAAATATACAAAGAAATTCCACATTTTTAAATTGCAAAAACTGTCAGGTTTTTTCATGGTTTCCTCACCTTTTGTCATTTTTAGAAAGTCCCTACTTAATGTTTGTAAATAATTTCCTACAATTTTCTTCTAGTATAACTATCAACTCACTATGAATATATGTGTAGAATTTTAGTGTAAAGGCTTTAAGTTTAAATAAGAGCTTTTCCAACCCCAAATACTTGCAAAAAATCAGAAGAGGTATTGTTCTTTTCACCAAATACCAAGAGAGTTCTCAAATAATTGACATTTAAAACCCAAGAAAATTCCAAAAAGATTAAAAGTGCTAGATAATTAAAAGTAGGTCCTTCTCAAAGATAAAAAGCTTCACAGCTGCTATAGTTGACCAATTCCCAATAAATTTTCTAAATAAAGTATGAATATTCAACTTGAGATTTCTCTTCATTATTTTAAAATATTCTTCCCTTAACTCATCACTAAATAACTTTTTATAGCAATTTACATGATTAGATACAAATGACAACCACTAAAAACTTTAATGACAGTTTCTACCAAGAGTTCTTTCTATATACCATGTACAAAAATAAGATGCTCATTATCATTTTATGCAAGTCACAGATGACAAAATTGACAAAACTGAAAGTTTAAAACTTTCTTTAAACCTTTTTTTTACTGAAGAAATGGTCTTACAGGAAAAGTGTGATCCATTTGTACCCAAAGGATCAAAGTTAACTTACCATGTGTGGAGCACTGATTGTTGCTTGGAAACCTGCAAAAGAAGAGAACTACCGATACATTCAGCTGTAAAAACATACCAAATACTCCATGTAGTTCCTCTCCTAACAGCTACAAATTACTTCTCACAGTAATATTTTTCATTTTTATGATCTCTCAAGAAAATAAAACTTTTATTTTGTACTTTACAATACTCTCATGGAGCAGTTAGTTAGAAAATATCATCATGCCAAAGGCTAATGTGTTCATCTAGGACAACTGTCCCACTATTCTAAAAATTTCCTCTCCAGTATATTTACCTAACAAAAGAAGAATTTCAGTAAGCTGAGTTGATAAATTTATGACTTAACTTGTTTTCAGATTTATAAAAAAGAAAATAAGCTTCCATATGTCATAGGTATACAAAATCTTCACAAAATTAAATTGCTTCATATTTCTGGCAACTTAATAAATAACACAGAAACAGAGTAACTGGTGATCAAAATAGCTTAAGAAACTAATAAACTACTTCAATTTACTCCTTACACTGATGTTAATTCACACAATCTTTTCTTAGTTTTCAGCTTTTCATTTTTATCTTCCAGTGCTGTTTGTTTTCTCAAAACGTATTTACCTGCTTCTGAATCTAAGCAATTTTCACTAAGCAGTGGTAGCAGGTGCCTTGGAGGTTCAGAAGCTTCTGAGGATCTTCTCCGCTGTTACAGTGCTTCAAAAGAAGCAAGCATGGCAGCTGGCCAACAGAATCCTGAGGCAGTTCTGAGCCTCAAAGGCACCCACTGCCAGGGCTCAGCAGTTCAGCAAAAACTGCTTCAGGAGAAGGAGTTAAATATGGAACATTCTAAAAACAAGCAGAAGCCAAAAAGTTCAGGGCAAGTGAAACAGAGTAGTCAGTAATAATTTCACTTATTTCCTTTAATATTGATTTTAAAAGCTGATGCTAATGCAAAAAACCTTAGTCAACATTAAGGCACCTAAAGAAAAATCAGCACTCAGCTTAAACTGTAAATGTTCATTTAAAGTATATTTTAAGAAAAATGTTTAAAATATTCTTTATATATTTTTATATTGTTTGAGAAAATAGAAATATATTTCATATATAACATTTTATTAAAATGGGTATGTTTGGGATTATGAAATTTACTAAGGCATAAAATCCAAACTAGCAAGATAATAATATAAATACCTGCGTCCCAGTCTACTTTTACTTACAAAAATTATAGAGTAAATTACTAAAAATTTGACAATTTCAGAAATGCAAAGCTTACCTATTGATTGTGGAGAATCCATATAAGGGTTACATTTTGCATAGTGGGAGCGGTCTGTGGCCAGCATTACTTCAAATACTTTATCGGTCTTGATGATTCCATTTTCTGAAATGAATGAGGCAAACATTTCAAGCTAAAAGTAAGATGATCAGATGTATTTTAGAAAAATTACTCTGGCTACACTGTTGAGACTGGATTGGAAGAACACAAGACTGGAAGTTGTTTCAACAGCCCAGGTAATTGCAACCTGGTCTTTAATGATGACAGAAAGAATGAAGAAAAGTAGAAAGACTCAAAATATATTTAGTAGGTAACGTATACCTGATTGACTAGATATGGAGGAAGGAGATGGAGGAATGGTTGAGATGCTGATGTCATATATTGATTTGAGAAATCCTAGAGAAGGATCAGAGTTACAGAGTCTGTTCAGTTTGGACCATTTGAATGGAGCTATTCAGCTGTCAGTTAAACACATGGATCTGGAGCTCAGGAAAAAGATCTAAGAGATACAGATTTCTTGTTACATAGATGGCAACTGAAGCAATGGAACTAAAGTGACCAGGGGAGAACACAGAGAAGAAAAACAAAAGTGAACATTTAAAAGATAATGTTAAAGGAATTAGAGCCTTCAAAGATTATGATAAGGAGCAGCCACAGAGGTGGGCAAAAATTAAGTAGATAAACTGTTACAAAGCCCAAGAAAAATTTTTCATTCAGGAAAGCAAGGTCAGTAATATATATATTTGGCTCCCCAAATATCAATTCTTTGAGATTAAATATAGTATGTTATCCCCGGGCAAGGGTAACAAAAGCAAAAATGAACAAGTGGGACTATATCAAGCTGAAAAGCTTCTGTTACAGCAAAGGACACACACCATCAGTAGAACAAAAAGACATCCTACAGTATGGGAGAATATTTTCATAAATGATGTATCCGATAAGGGGTTGACATCCAAAATATATAAAGAACTCATGCACCTCAACAAACAAAAAGCAAATAATCCAATTAAGAAATGGGCAGAGGACATGAAGATTCTTCTCCAAAGAAGAAATTCAGATGGCCAACAGGCACATGAAAAGATGCTGCACATCGCTAATCATCAGAGAAATGCAGATTAAAACCACAATGAGATATCACCTCACACCAGTGAGGATGGCCAACATCCAAAACACAAACAACAACAAATGTTGGCGAGGATGTGGAGAAAAGGGAACCTTCCTACACTGCTGGTGGGAATGCCAATTAGTTCAACCATTGTGGAAAGCAGTATGGAGGTTCCTCAAAAAACTCAAAATAGAAATACCATTTGACCCAGGAATCCCACTCCTAGGAATTTACCCTAAGAATGCAGCAGCCCAGTTTGAAAAAGACAGATGTACCCCTATGTCTATCACAGCACTATTCACAATAGCCAAGAAATGGAAGCAAACTAAGTGTCCATCAGTAGATGAATGGATAAAGAAGATGTGGTACATATATACAATGGAATATTATTCAGCCGTAAGAAGAAAACAAATCCTACCATTTGCAACAACAGGGATGGAGCTAGAGGGTATTATGCTCAGTGAAATAAGCCAAGCCGAAAAAGACAAGTATCAAATGATCTCACTCATATGTGGAGTATAAGAACAAAAAAAAACCTGAAGGAACAAAACAGCAGCAGACTCACAGAACCCAAGAATGGACTAACAGTTACCAAAGGGAAAGGGACTGGGGAAGAGGGGTGGGAAGAGGGGTGGGAAGAGAGGGACAAGGGGGAAAAAGGGGCATTAGCTGACGTAATGGTGGGGGGCACGGGGAGGGCTGTACAACTCAGAGAAGACAAGTAGTGATTCTATAGCATCTCACTACGCTGATGGACAGTGACTGTAATGGGGTTGGTGGGGGGGACCTGATGAAGGGGTAGTTTAATAACCATTAATATGGCACATGTAATTGTAGATTAATGATACTAAAATAAATTATAAAAAAATATATATATAGTATGTTAAACTTCAATAACTCTCATTGTACTATACATGAAGTTATTATTCAATAAGCTCCTTACTATCTCATTCAATGTTTATTGATAGATCTAATATATATCAGACACAGTGGTACATGCTTAGGATTATAGGAATAAGCAAGAAAGCAAAGTTCCTGTCCTCACAGACCTAAAATCAGTAAGATTAAATATATGAACTTGACTTTAGCCATCCAGAAATAAATTTTTTTAACCAAAACATGCTTTGCTTAATTTGGCTTTATTTATGAACTATGAATGACTATTTTAAAATGAGACTTCAGTAAAAGTATCATGAGCTTTAAATCTTTATGCAAACAACTTTAATTTATTCATCAACTGTGGAGCTTCTAGGTTCTAGCGGCAGCCACTAGAATCTGAATTTCTTCACACAGGAGCTCAAGAAAACCTAAACCTAAGATAAAGAAGGGGAACATACAAAAACACACATGACCCATGCCTTCACATTACTAGGAGGCCAGAATATCCAGATTTTAATTTACCTCTAAGTAGAAAACAAACAAACTCCATCAAAGCCCCTGCTATTGCTGCAAGCCTGTAGGTATATAAAAAGTAAGGAGGGCAGGGGTATGTTTAAAAGACTTGCCCCCAATAAAGGAGATGGAAGCAGGGGCACAGATGTAGTACAGACAAAAAAGTCATTCCTAGAAATAGGAAGTATAACACTAAGCATTAAAATACTGAACACAAGACTTGGAAGTTCACAGCACTGGCTACAAGAAAGGAACTTACAAGTCAGTGGGTTGACAAAGATGCCAAGATCGTTCAGATGAAAGAACAGTCTTTTTCAACAAATGGTGCTGGGACAACTGGATTGCTACGTGCAAAAGAATCATATCACATACAAAATTAATTCTAAATGAATCAAAGCCCTAAATATTAGAGCTGACACCACAAAACTCAGAAAAATAACTGGGGTAAATCTGCATGACCATAGATTTGGCAATTTTTTAAATTAAAATATTATTGATATACAATTCTATGAAAGTTTCATATGAACAACATTGTGGTTTCAACATTCACCCACATTATCAAGTCCTCACCCCCACCCCCATTGCAGTCACTACCTATCAGCATAGTAAGAGCTAAAGTCATGGCAATGGTTTCTTAGACATAACAACAAAAGCACAAGCAACTAGAAAAAAATGTAGAGAAACTAGATTTCATCACAATTAAACATTTTTATGCTTCAAAGTACACTACCAAGAAAGTAAAAAGGTAACTCATAGGATGGGAGAAAATATTTGCAAATCATGTATCTGAGAGGGGACTTGCATTTAGAATATATAAAGAACTCTTACAATTTAACAAACCAACCCAATTTTTAAATATACAAAGGATCTGAGTAAACATTTCTCCTAAAAAGACATACACATTAAAAGATGCTTTATATCATTCATCAGAGAAATATAAATTAAAAACACAATAAGATATCATTTCATACCCACTAAATGGCTATAATCAAAAAGTCAGATAATAACAAGTGTTAGCAAGGATGTGAAGAAATCAGGAATTTTGCACTGCAAGTAGAAACATAAAATAAAATGGTGTAGTCACTTTAGGAAACAGTCTGGCAGTTCCTCAAATGTTAAACACAAGAGTAACCGTAGGACCTAGCAATTCTATTCCTATATATACACCCAAGAGAAATGAAAATGTGTGTCTACACAAAAAACTCATACACTAATGTTCAAAGTAGCATTTTTCATAATAGTCAAAAAGTGGAAAACTGAATGTCCATCAACTGATGAATGGATAAGTAAAATGTGGAATATCCATAAAATGGATTATTAAACTATAGAAAAGAATGAAGGTAGTGAATCATGCTACCACATAAATGAACCCTGAAAACATTACGCTAAGTGAAAGAAGCCAGTTACAAAAGACCACATATTGTACAGTTCTGTTTAATGAAATGTCCAGAATAGGTAAATCTATATAGAGACAGGAAATATATTAGTGGTTGCTCATAGTGGGGGTTTGGGGGAATAGGGTGAAACAGCATATCTTCCTGAGGTAGTGAAAATGTTAAGTTGACCACAATAATGGTTGCACACATCTGTGAATATAGTAAAAACCACCAAATTTTATAATTTAACTGAGTGAACTATACAGTATGGAATTATACTAAAGCTGTTTAAAAACATTCAGGGGGCCTGGACGTTGCAACCATGACAAGCATTGCTTCTGAGGGAGAATCAGATAAACCGGTAAAGGTAATGACATGACAATGCAGAGAAAGAAAGAAGGAAGAAAATTAAGGATCCCGCAGAAACAAAAGAGCAACAAGATATGCCAACCCCTCCCCTTTTCCCACAACTATTACCACAGCATCATCCATTAAAGAAACTACAAGTCACTATATTGACAAAAGGGACTCTTGAACTGTATCCACAAAATACCTAAAAATAGGAAAAAGAAAAAACCCATCCTCATTCAAACTTACTGTAAAAAGAAAAAATGCAAAACAAAACATTTCAGCTGACAGAACCAATATTTAAAATATAATCTCAGCTCCACATCGCAAATCATCAGAGAAATGCAAATTAAAACCACAATGAGATATCACCTCACACCAGTGTGGATGGCCAACATTGAAAACACAAACAACAACAAATGTTGGCGAGGATGTGGAGAAAAGGGAACCCTCCTACACTGCTGGTGGGACTGCAAATTAGTTCAACCATTGTGGAAAGCAGTATGGAGGTTCCTCAAAAAACTCAAAATAGAAATACCATTTGACCCAGGAATTCCACTCCTAGGAATTTACCCTAAGAATGCAGCAGCCCAGTTTGAAAAGGACATATGCACCCCTATGTTTATTGCAGCACTATTTACAATAGCCAAGAAATGGAAGCAACCTAAGTGTCCATCAGTAGATGAATGGATAAAGAAGATGTGGTACATATACACAATGGAATATTATTCAGCCATAAGAAGAAAACAAATCCTACCATTTGCAACAACATGGATGGAGCTAGAGGGTATTATGCTCAGTGAAATAAGCCAAGCCGAAAAAGACAAGTATCAAATGATTTCACTCATATGTGGAGTATAAGAACAAAGAAAAAAACTGAAGGAACAAAACAGCAGCAGACTCACAGAACCCAAGAACGGACTAATAGTTACCAAAGGGAAAGGGACTGGGGAAGATGGGTGGGAAGGTAGGGATAAGAGGGAGAAGGGGGCATTACGATTAGCAGACGTAATGTTGGGGGGGGGGCACGGGCAGGGCTGTACAACTCAGAGAAGACAAGTAGTGATTCTATAGCATCTCACTACGCTGATGGACAGTGACTGTAATGGGGTTGGTGGGGGGGACCTGATGAAGGAGTAGTTTAATAACCATAATATTGCACATGTAATTGTAGATTAATGATACCAAAATAAATTATATAAAAAAATAAAATAAAATAAAATTATAATCTCAAAAAACTTAGCAGAAAGTAAGTAAAAGTATTACCAGAAACAGTAAACTTCAAGATATTAATAAAGCTATCAGACTTTAAAGGCAAGGGAAAAAATCCTCAGAGCATCAAGCCAAAAAGATCAAATTACCTAATAAGGGTAAAAAAAATTTAGGTAACCATCAAATTTCTTAAGAGCCACTTTCAAGGCAAAGCAAGAATGAAGCAGCATTTTCACAATATTCTAAGACAGAAAGTGCAAGTCAACAATAAAAAGGAGTGAACTACTGATACGGATGTATCTCAGGAGCACTAATCTCAGTGTGAGAAACCAGACACGACTATACACTATATGACTCCATTTATATCAAATTCTAGAAAAGTCAAAACTATGGTGGCAGAAGACTGATTTGTGGTTGCTAGGGGTTGAAGGTGAAAGGAGATCAATTGCAAAGGGGCATGAGGGAACTTTGTGGGTAAAAGAAATGTTCTATATCAGAAATCAGCAAACTGCGATAAAAGTCCAAATAGTAAGTATTTTAGGCATGGCAGGCCACATAGTCTCTGTTACAACTACTCAACTCTGTTGACATACTGCAAGAACAGCCACAGACAATATTATGTGAAAGGATGTGACTGTGTTAAATCTTTATTTCTAAAAATAGGCAGGACAGATTTGGCTTATGGGTTGTAGTTTGCTGACCTCTGTTCTATTATCATTATGGTAGTGATTACACAACTTTTATTTGTCAAATTCTTCAAACTGTAATCTTAAAATTGGTTAATTTTTATGTAAATTATACCTCAATAAAGCTGTTTTTTAAAAGTGTAAGCCAAGGATTTAATGCCCAGCCAAACTGTCCTTCAAATGTTAAGGATATAGAAAGATGTTTTAAATATGCAAGAACTCAGGGAATGCTGTACACACAAACCCTTCCTGAGCAATCTTCTATAAAATGTGTTTCATCTAACCAAGTGATAACAAGGGATATGTCAGCAAAGAAAACATATCCAATTGTACAGCAAAGACTAAAATAAGGATGCACACATGAGTGGACTAATAATACTTACATGTTCTTGACAAAAAAGAAACAATGCAACTAAAAACAATGGGAAGAGAAGAAAAAGCAGAATTAGATCACTGACTGTTGTATAGGTAATAGAAGGAATCCAAGAATATCATTTAATACCGACCACACAGTAAATCGTTAAGAAAAAGGTGATTTAAAGCCACTATAAAAGGTATACACACAAACCCTCCAAATAGCATAAGAATATATTTAAAAATTAACAAACTAGGCAACCAAATAGAGAAGCATTATAAATAGTCATGCACTGGCAAAGACAAATCATTTTTCCATTTTAAAATACTGGATAAATTAACCAAATAGAAAATATTATTTCTACACAACTAAGCTTAGGCAAGCTACTGAGAAAGGTTACTGAAATAAAACAGTGAAACAAAAAAACAGTGAAAGCATTTTTTAAAACTCTTACAATCAAAAAAAAAAGTCTTACAATCAGAATAGAGATAATATTTCCTATTTAGTTTACCATGTGCCATACAAAAAGCCCTAAGCACATTACATACACTGTTTTAAAATATGAACTTATTAACTATAAAACAATCTTGATATCTCTAACAATCTTACAAAGTAAGCACTATTATTCCTCCATTTGACAGAGGAAAAATTGAATTTACAGAGACTAAGTAGTTCAAGATCACAAGGTAAGAGTTGTGGGAAGATGGAGGCGTGGGCAGGGCGGCGGAAATCTCCTCCCAAAACCAAATATATTTATAATACAGCATATACAAGTATTCCTAAAAGAGAGACCAGAAGATACAGGACGACACCAGCCTGCAGCTACATCTGAGAGCACTCGGTACCCTGAGAGGCGGGTAAGACACGGAGCCGCGACCCAGTGGAACCTGAGCACTCCCCCACCCCAGCGCACCAGCAGGAGGAGAGGATTCAGAGCGGGGAGGGAGTGGAAGCACAGGCCCGCCAAATAACCAGACCTGGTGACCTGTGCCGGGAACACTGACACACTTTGCGCAGTGTATTGGAGACTGGAGAGCCAGACGTGCAGATTCCAAGACAGCAGGTCCACCCAGCCATTCCCCAGGACAAAAGAAAAGCGCATGCTTTTTTAGGGGTCTAAAAGAGACAGGGGCCCAATGGAGGAGCAGGATCGTCCCAGCACACTCGGCCAAGCAGGCTGGGAGTCCTGGGGAATTTCGGTCCCCTTGGACTGTGGCTGGGAAAAGCAGTCGCACGGAGACTTCCCACAGAAATCAGCAGTCTCCCATTCGTTCCCTCCCTAGCCAGAGTCACAAAGGGCCTGGCGGAGCGGCATGGCTGTGGAACAGTGGAGCAGCAGCGCCACATACAGGATCCTCACAGAAACTACACTCAGCAGGCGTTTTTTTTTTTCTCTATTTTCCCTTTCTTCTTTTTTTCTATTTCTGACCACTTCTATCGCCATGAAAAGACAGAGAAATATGATACAAACAAAGCTTAGCCAGACAATCCCAGACCACACTACCCCAGAGAAGGAATAAGATGGGATGGACATGCACAATCTTCCTGAAAAAGAATTGAGAATAAAAGTCATAAAACCATATTAATGGATCTACAGAGAAATATGCAAGAGCTAAGGGAGGAAGTGAAGGCAAGTGAGGAAAGACAATGCAGAGATGAGACAAGCGATCAACGGGCTTACCAGCATACTGAACAAGATGCAAGAGACTGTTAATGGAATAGAAATCAGAGAACAGGAATACAGAGAAGCTGAGGCAGAGAGACATAAAAGGATCTCTGGGAATGAAAGAGTATCAAGAGAACTGTATGACCAATCCAAACAGAACAATATTCGCATTATAGGAGTACAAGAAAAAGAAGAGAGAGAGAAAGTGATAGAAAGTGTCTTTGAAGAAATAATTGCTGAAAACTACCCCAAGCTGGGGAACGAAATAGTTTCTCAGACCATGGAAGCCCACAGATCTCCCAAAACAAGGCACTCAAGGAAGAAAACATCAACACACATAATAATTAAAATGGCAAAGACCAAAGATAAGGACAGAGTATTAAAAGCAGCTAGAGAGAGAAAAAAGATCACCTACAAAGGAAAACCCATCAGACTATCATCAGACTTGTCAACAGAAACCTTACAGGCCAGAAGAGAATGGCATGATATATTTAACATTATCAAAAAGAAGGGCCTCAAACAAAGAATATTGTATCCAGCACAATTACCATGTACATTTTAGGGAGGGGTTAAACAATTTCCAGACAAGCGAAAGCTGAGGGAGTTTGCCTCCCATAAACCACCTCTAAAGGGTATCTTAAAGGGACTGCTCTAGAGGGAAGCACTCCTGAGGCTAAAAAGATGTCACCAAAGAAAACAAAATTACAGCAAAGAAAGCAGACCACCCAAATACTAACTAAAGCCAAAGAATAAAACACCTAATATATAAAGAATGGAGAAGGAAGAATAAGAAGGGAGAGAAATAAAGAAACATCAGACTGTACTTACAATAATGTAACAAGAAAGTTAAGTTAGACTGCTGGATAGTAAAGAAGATACCCTTGAAACTTTGGTAACTACAAATCTAAAGCCAGCAATGGCAATAAGTACATATCTATCAATAATCACCCTTAATGTAAATAAACTGAATGCACCAATCAAAAGACACAGAGTAACAGAATGGATAAAAAAGCAAGACCCATCTATATGCTGCTTACAAGAGACTCACCTCAAACCCAAAGATATACACAGACTAAAAGTGAAGGGATGGAAAAAGATATTTCATGCAAACAACAAAGAGAAAAAAGCAGGTGTTGCGGTACTTGCATCAGACAAAATAGACTTCAAAACGAAGAAAGTAGCAAGAGATAAAGAAGGACATTACATAATGATGAAGGGGTCAGTCCAACAAGAAGATATAACCATTATAAATATATATGTACCCAACACAGGAATGCCAGCACATGTGAAACAAATACTAACAGAATTAAAGGAGGAAACAGACAGCAATGCATTCATTTTAGGTGACTTCAACACACTACTCACTCCAAAGGACAGATCAACCAGACAGAAAATAAGTAGACTCAGAGGAGCTGAACAACACACTAGAACAGATGGACCTAACAGATATCTACAGAACTCTACACCCAAAAGCAGCAGGATACACATTCTTCTCAAGTGCACATGGAACATTTTCCAGAATAGACCACATACTAGGCCACAAAAAGAACCTCAGTAACTTCAAAAATACTGAAATCCTACCAACCAACTTCTCAGATCACGAAGGTATAAAACTAGAAATACATTGTACAAAGAAAACAAAAAGGCTCACAAATGCATGAAGGCTTAATAACATGCTCCTAAATAATCAACGGATAAATGACCAAATAAAAACAGAGATCAAACAATATATGGAGACTAATGACAACAATAACACAAAGCCGCAACTTCTGTGGGACTCAGCAAAGGCAGTTCTAAGTGGAAAGTATGTTGCAATACAGGCCTATTTAGAGAAGGAAGAAAAATCCCAAATGAACAGTCTAAAGACACAATTACTGAAATTGAAAAAAGAAGAACAAATGAGGCCCAAAATCACCAGAAGGAGGGACATAATAAAGATCAGAGAAGAAATAAATAAAATTGAGAAGAAGAAAACAATAGAAAAAATATCAATGAAACCAAGAGCTGGTTCTTTGAAAAAATAAACAAAATAGATACACCCCTAGCCAAACTTATTAAGAGAAAAAGAGAATCTACACACACAAACAGAATCAGAAATTAGATAGGAAAAATCACGACGGACCCCACAGAAATACAAAGAATTATAACAGATTACTACGAGAATCTACATGCTAACAAGCTGGAAAACCTAGAAGAAATGGACAACTTCTTAGAAAAATACAACCTTCCAAGACTGACCAAGCAAAAAACAGAAAAACTAAACAGACCAAACACGAGCAATGAAACTGAATCGGTAATCAAAAAATTACCCTAGAACAAAACCTTCTGGCCAGATGGATTCACCTCTGAATTCTACCAGTCATATAGAGAAGAAATAATACCCATTCTCCTTAAAATTTTCCAAAAAATAGAAGAAGAGGGAATACCTCCAAACTTATTCTATGAAGCCAGCATCACTCTAATACCAAAACCGGGCAAAGACCTCACCAAAAAAGAAAATTACAGACCAATATCCCTGAAGAACATAGATGCAAAAACACTCGACAAAATATTAGCAAACAGAATTCAAAAATACATCAAGAGGATCATACACCATGATCAAGTGGGTTTCATCTCAGGATGCAAGGATGGTACAACACTCGAAAATCCATCAACATCACCCACCACATCAACAAAAAGAAGAACAAAAACCACATGATCATCTCCATAGATGCTGAAAAAGCATTTAACAAAATTCAGCATCCACTCATGATAAAAGCTCTCAACAAAATGGGTATAGAGGGCAAGTACCTCAACATCATAAAGGCCATATATGACAAACCCACAGCTAACATCATACTGAACAGTGAGAAGCTGAAAGCTTTTCATCTAAGATCAGGAACAAAACAGGGATGCACAGTCTCTCCACTGTTATTCAACATAGGACTGGAGGTCTTAGCCATGGCAATCAGACAAAACAAAGAAATACAAGGCATCCAGATTGGTAAAGAAGAAGTCAAATTGTCACTATTTTCAGATGACATGATATTGTACATAAAAAACCCTAAAGACTCCACTCCAAAACTACTAGAACTAATATATGAATTCAGCAAAGTTGCAGGATACAAAATTAACACACAGAAATCTGTTGCTTTCCTATACACTAATGATTAACTAACACAAAGAGAAATCAGAAAAACAATTCCATTCACAACTGCATCAAAAAGAATAAAATACCTAGGAATAAACCTAATGAAGGAAGTGAAAGACCTATACCCTGAGAACTACACGATACTCCTAAGAGAAATTAAAGAAGACACTAACAAATGGAAATGCATCCCATGCTCTTGGCTAGGAAGAATAAATATTGTCAAAATGGCTATACTACCTAAAGCAATCTACAGATTCAACGCAATCCCTATCAAACTACCACCAGCTTTCTTCAATGAACTGGAACAAATAATTCTAAAATTCATATGGAACCACAAAAGACCCCAAATAGCCAAAACAATCCTGAGAAGGAGGAATAAAACAGGGAATTACGCTCCCTGACTTCAAGCTCTACTACAAAGCCACAGTAATCAAGACAATTTGGTATTGGCACAAAAACAGACCCACAGACCAGTGGAACAGAATAGAAAATCCAAACATTAACCCAAACATATACAGTCAATCAATATAAGATAAAGGAGCCTTAGAGATACAATGGGGAGATGACAGCCTCTTCAGCAGCTGGTGTTGGCAAAACTGAATAGCTACATGTAAAAGAATGAAACTGGACTACTGTCTAACCCCATATACAAAAGTAAACTCAAAATGGATTAAAGATCTGAATGTAAGTCATGAAACCATAAAACTCTCAGAAAAAAACATAGGCAAAAATCTCTTGGACATAAACATGAGCGACTTCTTCATGAACATATCTCCCCAGGCAAGGGAAACAAAAGCAAAAATGAACAAGTGGGACTATATCAGGCTGAAAAGCTTCTGTACAGCAAAGGACACCATCAGTAGAACAAAAAGACATCCTACAGTATGGGAGAATATATTCATAAAAAACTGATAAAGGGTTGACATCCAAAATATATAAAGAACTCATGCACCAACAAACAGAAAGCAAATAATCCAATTAAGAAATGGGCAGAGGACATGAATAGACACTTCTCCAAAGAAGAAATTCAGATGGCCAACAGGCACATGAAAAGATGCTCCACATCGCTAATCATCAGAGAAATGCAGATTAAAACCACAATGAGATATCACCTCACACCAGTGAGGATGGCCAACATCCAAAACACAAACAACAACAAATGTTGGCGAGGATGTGGAGAAAAGGGAACCCTCCTACACTGCTGGTAGGAATGCAAATTAGTTCAACCATTGTGGAAAGCAGTATGGAGGTTCCTCAAAAGACTCAAAATAGAAATACCATCTGACCCAGGAATCCCACTCCTCGGTATTTACCCTAAGAATGCACCAGCCCAGTTTCAAAAAGACAGATGCACCCCTATGTTTATCACAGCACTATTCACAATAGCCACGAAATGGAAGCAACCTAAGTGTCCATCAGTAGATGAATGGATAAAGAAGATGTGGTACATATACACAATGGAATATTATTCAGCCATAAGAAGAAAACAAATCCTACCATTTGCAAATACATGGATGGAGCTAGAGGGTATTATGCTTAGTGAAATAAGCCAAGCGGAAAAAGACAAATATCAAATGATCTCACTCATATGTGGAGTATAAGAACAAAAAAAACTGAAGGAACAAAACAGCAGCAAACTTACAGAACCCAAGAACGGAGTAATAGTTACCGAAGGGAAAGGAACTGAGGAGGATGGGTGGGAAGGGAGGGACAAGGGGGAAAATGGGGCAGTACGATTAGCAGACACAATGTTGGCGGGGCACGATGAGGCTTGTACAACTCAGAAAAGACAAGTAGTGATTCTATAGCATCTCAGTACGCTGATGGACAGTGACCGTAATGGGATTGGTGGGGGGGACCTGATGAAGGGATAGTTTAGTGACCATAATATTGCACATGTAATTGTAGATTAATGATACCAAAATAAATTATATATATATAAAAAAAAGAAATGTTCAGAATAAAAAAAAAAGGTCACAAAGCAAATAAGGGATAGGGCCTTTCAAACAGAGATGTTTGAAATAGGACTTCTACTGACCATTTCACTATTCTGTACTAACATATTCAAATAGCTTAATAACTGCTAATAAATCATTTCCCAAAACAATTCTTGAATGGTGTATTTTCCCTGAACAGAATTCATAATCCAGACAGGTGAATCACGGACTCTCAAGGTCACTAAGGGCCTTAGGAGCCATCAAGTCTAACTTCTTCAGAAATGGTTCCATGACCTCTATGTTAAAAGTCCCACTGATATCGAACAGTCCTTTCTAATTCAGACCACTTGAATTATCAGAACACTTCTCTGTAGTAAGATGGAATCTCCCCCTTTATAATTCACTTACACGAACCTTACAGCTACTCTCGCAAGTCACAAAAGATATATTGAATTTTCTATTCAGCTAAACTTTTCTTTACACATCTGAAGACCTATCATGGCCACTTCAAGCCGTATCTTTTTCAGATTAAGCAGTCTCACTCAATACTTCCAATTAGTCATCAATTTTATTTTATTTTATTAAGGTATCATTGACATAGAATCTTATGAAGGTTTTTACAACATTCACCCATATTATCAAGTCCCCCCACACACCCCATTGCAGTCACCGTCCATCAACATAGTAAGATGGTCATCAGTTTTAAAACCATCATCATATTCACTCATTCATTCTTTTCTATATGGATATTAAAATATGACATCTAAGTTTAAACATATTGCTCCAGGTAGTTCTAAAAATAAATTAAAGAGATTTCTTCCTGTAAGCCAGATAATATGCTTCTATCAAACTCATGTGAGTTTATTTTGGCTGCTTTCTTCTCTATAGAGGCATATGGAATTTACTAAAGTGCTGGATGTAACCAGTCACATTAAAAAACAACACATCAAGATTCAGAATAAAGCTGTATTAATAATAAAGGCCATTACTAGGTGATTTCCAAAATTTTCAGCACAAGATTATTATTCATTTTTGCCCAGGGTTCCATATTTTGGAAGATGCCTAAACCAAGCTACATTACTAAGTATTTAAATCATTTTCCCATTTTTGGTAATTTGACATATACAGCTGCCAGGGCCCTGAAGTATCTCTAGCAAACAGAAAAGTAATTGAGTGTTTCACTTTGTATGTACAGCCTATTTTAAGTAAACATGCAATTACCATTAGGTTTTCTAAAATAGTGAACAGCTTTAGAACTACCCATATGCAATCTTCCTGAACCCTAGTGACCAAGGACCTTAATTAAATAATTATAATAATGGCTAATGTTGGTCCAAATATGCAACTGAGCCAAATGATAAGTTAATTGATTTCAAAAAGGTGAATGCAATAGATTCCAAGCTATAAGCCAAATAATTAAAAACTTCAAAAAATTACAGCTGCATTAAGAAGGTATCTGTTTCTCTTCTCAACTTGACGGGTAGGGAAGGATGCAGAGGGAAATAAATTCCAGGGGAAGAAAAATACCATACAAGAGACATGACTTAGATATGAAGAAAACTAAAATGTGGCAAGATTTCAAGCAACAATGAAGTGTAAAAAAAGGAAAAACATTGGACTATTCCTCTTCAATAGTAAATGGGTCTGTAATATTGGAAACAAAGAGCAGAGAATAAACTCATAGTCCACTACATAGCTAGCGACATGTTGGGAGAGTCATACAATTAATAACGGTTATTGATTTTCAACATTTAAAAAGTCAACAAAGTACAGAAAATTTATTTACTGCTTACAATAAAATGAAAATCATTAACTTTGACAATGTAAAGAAGCCACTAAGAAGTTGGAAAATGAGAGGGAGAGCTCCCTAGTATACTTACTTATCAAGTGGAAGGGTTAAGAGGTAGTGTCAGTTTATAAATTATGGAACAAGAAATTGAGGTTAAAGTATATTATTCAAAGTTATAAAGGTAACCACAAAGAGGAAACAAAACTATGATATAACTATCTTGGGGTGGGGAGTAGGTTTGTAGCATATAAATACTCATCCATCTTCACAGATCAGCAGATGTTATCTAAAGATGATGAAACATGGAATAACAGTTTAAGCACATGATTTAGAGACATGAAGATAATTACAAGAACCAAAACATAATTAAAAGTGGTTCACTCTAGGCAATAAGTCTGGGCGCGGGGCAGGAAGGAACGGGAAAAGCAACTGTTATTTTTCATTATAAGCCCTTCTATTTTATCTTTTAACCATGTACGTAACTTACTTGACTAAAAATTAGTATTAATTCTCCCAACCTTACCACATAGTGTGTATTATGTAGATGTATTAATACATGTGTATGTGTATATACATACACACACACCCCTCCAATTAGCAGATGTAAATTGTGGCATGGGACTCCTTTCACAGTGGTAGAATTTTAACTGGGTGCATTATCTAGCCTCCTTGTAGTTACGTGTAGCCTTACAATTAAGTTCTAATCAACAGAACATATGTAGAAATTACATATGTAAATTCTAGATCATGCCCTTAAAAGGAATGAGGGCTTTTCTCTTTCCCCACTTTTCTCCACACCAGGTGGAATATGGAATTAATAGAGGTAAACTATCTTTAACCTTGAAGATAAGGAAAGACTTTAGGGGGTGCAACAGAGAGAAGAAGCTTAGGTCCAACACTATGGAACCACCGCATTAGCTCTGAACTACTTATACTGAATTGTTACAGGAGATAGAAATTTTGGTTTTGTTTAAAACACTGTTATTTTGGTCTTCATTACAGAGGCCAAACGGTACCCTAATACACAAAGTATATGAGGAGAAAAATGAAACCAGTCTGAAGAACAGGACTGGAGTTGGGGCATGGGAACAGACAACAAAGAGAGGTCTGAAAACTAAGCAAGAAGTGTTTACACTTGCTACAGTAAACAATAGGAAGCTCAGGCAGAAAAGTGACATTACAGAAGGCAGAACACCAGAAAAATCCCTATAACATGTGCAATGTTATCTGAGGGAAGAGAGATCAAAAGGGTGATGACCAATCAGACACTTGGAGGTATACCACTCCAACTGTGAACTAAGAACCTAGGCTAGGATAGTATCAGTGAAAATACAGTGAAGAGGATGACTATGAAAGGCATTTGTAAGAATTATTGATTTAACTTGGTGACAGTCTCAAAGAATCAAGGACTACTCTGAGATTTTGATCTGGGAGAATAGAAAGATGGAAGCAATCCTGGCAGAAATGAGTAAAAAAAGAGCCTGTGTTAGTATGAAGCACTAAAAACACAGGTAAGAAAGTAAGTTGTAAATTGATTTCAAGCATAGAAACAAATTTCTCTAAGCTTGTTACAAAGTTACACTTCAATAAAAGAAATGCCACCTTATTGTACTTGCTTATATGACTTGAAGAGTTGTTAATTATCTACTTTATTTCTTCTGAACTATCAACATGCCAGGGAAAATAATAAAAAATGAACAAAATGGTCACCTTTTACTTCCCATCTAGAACAATTAGGCATGATATGAGGTAAGTAGAGCTTGAGATACTCTTGGTACTGAAAGTCTGAAAGGGATTACTTTTAAACTCACAGTATAATCAAAGTAGAAGTTTATGTGATGGCAGATTATGATAAAGCGTATCTCTACCAGAGAGTATTTAAAAATACATCTTTCTCTAGATCATTGCTCTTAATAGCTACATCAAGTTAACTATTTGTCAAAGGAAGATGTTCAATGGACTCCTATGACTCTGAAAAACTAAAATGTTATGTAAAACTCTAAAAACAGGTGCCAAGCATTAACTTCTGTGGCTCTCTCCTAAACACACAGGGTCAGACAGACACACACACACACACGATTCTTACAATCCATGATGTGATTAAAATTACACCATCTTAGGTTTGGAAGGATCCTCAGAGGTCTAGTGTATGGTCAAAACTGATGACAAATCTCTTCTACAATATCCCTTACAGCGAAATCATCAGCCAGTCTTGCTTGAGAAAACAGAAAACACTATTTTCTAAGCCAATTCTTTGACTGTTAGAATAGCTTTGTGAATACTTCCTTATAATGAGCCAAAATTTACCTCCCATTTGTCCTGGTTTGACTCTCTACTACATGACACTTCTTCAAATATTTAAATATTTTTGTGCTCTCAAGCTTTCTCATTGCTAAATGGGTATCAGTCCCATCGAATCATCACAGAAAATGTTGACAACTCCTGTCATCTTGACCACCCTTGTCTGATCATCAAGTTGTCACTGCTCTTCTTAAAAGCGTGTTGAACACAGCTAAATACAATAGCAAAAAAAAATATGTGTGTGTGTGTGTGTGTGTGTGTGTGTGTGTGTATGAAACAACACAACGGAACTAAGATCCCATTAAATAATGGAATACAACCTACAATCTACATCTAGTGCTGTATAATAGAACTTCTTAAAATGATAGAAATGTTCTACACCTGCACTGTCGAACTGGCTAGCCTCATGTGGTTACTGAACTCTGGAAATGTGGTGTGAATGAGGAACTGAACTTATAATTTTATTTAATTTCAATTAATTTAAACTTAAATAGACACATACTAAAATCCACCCCCCCAAAAATAGAAGTTAAACCGTATTCAATATACTGTAAGTACACTTAATAGTATGTACCCATAAGAATGACTTGAAGTAAGTTAAAATGAGGAGGAATTTTGTTTTCTAAATGAGGCTCCAATTTCTGAAAACAGTCCCTTAGGATTTTCTTAACTAGTTATATTTGGTCCATTAATACCCATGATAAAACTAATGGAATATTCTTTTCTACTAGTTGTGCTACTAGTGGCTAAGAACTGACACTCTAAAATCAAATTTTAAAATAATTTCAATTTGGAGATTCAAGATGGAGGCATGAGAGGGGACACAGAGAATTCCTCCCAAAACCACAAATAGTACAAAAATATAGTTAATTAATACAACTAACCCTAAAACAGCAAGAAGAAAGAAGGCTGAACCAGACTGCATACAGACCTCACAAACAGAGCAGACCTCAGGAAACAGGGTAAAGTATGAAAGCCTTAATCCAGCAGGACCCAACCCCATCCCCGACCTCAGCTCACGGACAGAAGGAAGAGAAACAGACCAGGGAGTGGGTGGAAGCCTGGGACTCCTGAAAACCTAGCACTGGAGATCTGCGTTGTGAGCAGAACCCTATATTGTGTGGTGCTCTGGACGTTCGGGAGTTTGGACAGCGGGAGGGCCTGGGAGACTGACATTCTGGCTGTTTGTGGAGGATGGGATCCACACACGGCTGCTCTGTGTCAGAGGAAAGGTGGGAGGTCTGAGTGGCTTCCTAGCAGTGAGAGGTCTGCTGAAGGGGCAGGATTTGCACGGAACTTGCTGCACAGGAGAAGGGAGAGCTGGACAAGGTCGTCAGGGCATGCTCTGCCCAGCTGGTTGGTAACTTTGAGGAGCTTCAGGTGCTCCATACCCCTGGCTGCCTACTGGGCTCGGAGGCCCCCCACTGTGATACACAGCCTGCTGAGCATTCCTATTGCCCTGCAGGCACCTGCTTACAAACAGGCAGTCACTGTACTGGCTACAGGCCAGCCAGAGGGAGGCCCCGCCTATAACGGCTAGAGACGAAAAGCACAGAGGTTTACATGTCCGTGCTTGGCCCACTGGCTCTGACACTGGAGACAGGCACCACAGACGGGAATCAGGAAACAGATCTATGCTCCCCCCCAGGCACCACCTCCACTCCACTACGACCCCGCAACCTCACTCTGGGGGCTGAGCAGCTCCAGAGATTGAGTTTCTGCACACTAGTGGGCACGACATAGAAATATGAAACGTCAAAAGAACATGGTTCAGACCAAAATCTCACAAACCCCAGAAAATGGGCCAAATGAAACTGAACTCACCTATCTTCCTGAAAGAGAGTTAAAAATAAAAATTATAAAGATGCTAATGGAGGTACAGAAAAATATTCAAGAACTCAGGAATGAATTTAAGTGAGAGATTCAATCATTAAGACATTCCATATCTGAAATGAAACATACAATGGAGGGATTTAAAAGCAGATCAGATGTACTAGAAGACATGGTAAATGGAAAAGAAATGAGAGAAGAGGAATACAAAGAAACTGAAGCACAGAGAGAAAAAAGAATCTCTAAGGATGAAGAATATTGACAGAAATGTGTGACCAATCCAAACAGAACAATATTCACATTATAGGGGTACCAGAAGAAGAAGAGAGCGAAAAAGGGATAGAAAGTGTCTTTGAGGAGGTAATTCCTGAAAACTTCCCCAATCTGGGGAAGGAGATAGTATCTCAGGCCATGGAGATGCACAGATCTCCCAACACAAGGGACCCAAGGAAGACAACATCAAGACATATAATAATTAAAATGGCAAAGATCAAGGATAAAGACAGACTTTTAAAAGCAACTAGAGAGAGAAGAAAGATCACCTACAAAGGAAAACCCATCAGGCTATCAGCAGACTTCTCAACAGAAACGTTACAGGCCAGAAGGTAGTGGCATGATATATTTAATGCAATGAAGCAGAAGGGCCTTGAACCAAGAATACTCTACCCCACAACGTTATTTAAATTTGAAGTAGGGATTAAACAATTATCAGGTAAGGAAAAGCTGAGAGAATTTATCTCCCACAAACCACCTCTACTGTGCATTTTGGAGGGACTGCTACAGATGGAAGTATTCCTAAGGCTAAAGAGATGTCCCCCAAGGGCTACACAAAGAGTACAGAATATGATTCATAACATACAAAGATTGGAGGAGGACGAAAAGGGAGGAAAAAAAAGAAGCTTTAGGTTGTGTTTGTAATAGCATAAAAGTGAGTTAAATTAGCCTGTTAGATATTAAGGGAATTACCTTGAACCTTGGGTAACCATGAATCCAAAGCCTGCAATGGCAATAAGTACAAACCTATTGATAATCACCCTAAATGTAAATGGTCTGAATGGACCACTCAAAAAACACAGATATACTGAAAGGATAAAAAAACAAGACCCACCTATATGCTGCCTACAAGAGACTCACATCAAACCAAAAGACCTACACAGACTGAAAATAAAGGGATGGAAAAAGATATTTCAACCAACTGACAGTGAGAAAAAAGGAGGACTTGCAGTACTTGCATGAGACAAAACAGAGTTCAAAACAAAGAAAGTCACAAGACACAAAGGACATTACATAATGATAAAAGGGTCAGTCCAACAGGATATAACTGTTATAAATATCTATGGACCCAACACAGGATCACATACATATGTGAAATAAATGCGAACAGAATTAAAGGGGGAAACACAATGCAATGCATTCATTTTAGGAGACTTCAACACACTACTCACTCCAAAGGACAGATCAACCAGACAGAAAATTTTATAAATAAAGAGACAGAGGCACTGAATAACATGTTACAACAGAAGGACTTAACGGACACCTACAGAACACTCCATCCAAAAGCAACAGGATACACATTCTTCTCAAGTGCACATGGAACATTTTCAAGAATAGATCATACATTAAGCCACAAAAAGAACCTCAGTAAATTCAAAAACATTGAAATTGTACTAACCAGCTTCTCAGATCACAAAGGTATGAAACTAGAAATAAACTAAACAAAGAAAACGAAAAAGCCCACAAACACATGGACGCTTCATAACATGCTCCTAAATAATCAATGGATCAATTACCAAATAAAAACAGAGATCAAGCAATATATGGAGACAAATGACAACAATAATTCAAAATCTGTGGGATGCACCAAAGGCCGTGCCAAGAGGGAAATAAACTGCAATACAGGCATACCTCAGGAAAGAAGAACAATCCCAAATGAACAGTCTAAACTCAAAATTAATGAAACTAGAAAAGGAAGAACAAATGAGGCCCAAAGTCAGTAGAAGGAGGGACATAATAAAGATTAGAGCAGAAATAAATAAAATCGAGAAGAATAAAACAATAGAAAGAAGCAATGAAAGCAGGAGTGGTTCTTCAAGAAAACAAAATAGATAAACCCTGAGCCAGACTTATCAAGAAAAAAAGTGTCTACACACATAAACAAAATCAGAAATGACAAAGGAAAAATCACTACCAACACCACAGAAATACAAAGAATTATGAGAGAATACTATGAAAAATTATATGGTAACAAACGGGATAACCTAGAAGAAATGGACAACTTTCTAGAAAAATACAACCTCCCAAGGCTGACCCAGGAAGAAACACAAAATCTGAATAGACCAATTACCAGCAAAGAAATTGAACTGGTAATCAAAAAACTAAGTAAGAACAAAACGCCTGAACCAGATGGTTTCACTGCTGAATTTATCAAACATTTAGTGAAGACCTAATACCCATCCTGCTTAACGTTTTACAAAAAGCAGAAGAGTAGGGAATACTTCCAAACTCATTCTACGAGACCAACATCACTGTAATTCTAAAACCAGGCAAAGACACCACAAAAAAAGAAAATTACAGATCAATATCCCTGATGAACATAGATGCAAAAATACTCAAAAAATATTAGCAAACCGAATTCAAAAACACATCAAAAAGATCATCCATCATGATCAAGTGGGATTCATCCCAGGGATGAAAGGATGGTACATTTGAAAATACATCAAGGTCATCCACTACACATCAACAAAAAGGACAAAAACCACATGATCATCTCCATAGATGCTGAAAAAGCATTTGACAAAATTCAACATCCACTCATGATAAAAACTCTCTATATAGAGGGCAAGTACCTCAACATAATGAAGGCCATATATGACAGACCCACAGCCAACATTATACTTAACAGCGAGAAGCTGAAAGCTTTTCCTTTAAGATCGGGAACACAACAAGGATGCCCACTCTGCCCACTTTATTCAACATAGTTCTGGAGGTCCTAGCCACGGCAATCAGACAACACAAAGAAATAAAAGGCATCCAGACTGGTAAGGAAGAAGTCAAACTGTCCCTGTTTGCAGATGACATGAGAGTGTACATAAAAAACCCTAAAGAATCCACTCCAAAACTACTAGATCTAATATCTGAATTCAGCAAAGTTGCAGGATAAAAAATTAATACACAGAAATCTGTTGCATTCCTATACACTAATGGTGAACTAGCAGAAAGAGAAATCAGGAAAACAATTCCATTCACAATCACATCCAAAATAATAAAGTACCTAGGAATAAACCTAACCAAGGAAGTGAAAGACCTATACCCTGAAAACTACAAGACACTCTTAAGAGAAATTAAAGAGGACACTAAGAAGTGGAAATTCATCCCATGCTCTTGGCTAGGATGAATTAATTTTGTCAAAATGGCCATCCTGCCTAAAGCAATCTACAGATTCAATGCAATCCCTATCAAAATACCTACAGCATTCTTCAATGAACTAGAGCAAATAGTTCTAAAATTCATATGGAACGACAAAAGACCCCGAATAGCCAGAGCTATCCTGAGAAGGAAGAATAAAGCAGGGGGAATTACGCTCCCTGACTTCAAGCTCTACTACAATGCCACAGTAATCAAGGCAATTTGGTACTGGCACAAGAACAGACCCATAGACCAGTGGAACAGAATAGAAAATCCGAACATTAACCCAAACACATACGGTCAATTAATATACGATAAAGGAGCCATGGATATACAATGGGGAAATGATAGCCTCTTCAACAGCTGGTGTTGGCAAAACAGGACAGCTACATGTAAGAGAATGAAACTGGACTACAGTCTAACCCCATACACAAAAGTAAACTCAAAATGGATCAAAGACCTGAATGTAAGTTATGAAACAATAAAACTCTTAGAAGAACACATAGGCAATAATCTCTTGGACATAAACATGAGCAACTTCTTCATGAACATATCTTCCTGGGCAAGGGAAACAAAAGCAAAAATGAACAAGTGGGACTATAGCAAACTAAAAAGCTTCTGTACAGCAAAGGACACCATCCGTAGAACAAAAAGACATCCTACAGTATGGGAGAATATATTCATAAATGGCATATCCGATAAGGGGTTGACATCCAAAATATATAAAGAGCTCACACACCTCAACAAACAAAAAGCAAATAAGCCAATTAAAAAATGGGCAGGGGAGCTGAACAGACCCTTCTCCAAGAAGAAATTCAGATGGCCAACAGGCACATGAGAAGATGCTCCACATGGCTAATCATCAGAGAAATGCAAAATAAAACCACAATGAGATATCACCTCACACCAGTTAGGATGGCCAACATCCAAAAGACAAACAACAACAAATATTGGCAAGGATGTGGAGAAAGGGGAACCCTCCTACACTGCTGGTGGGAATGTAAACTAGTTCAACCATTGTGGAAAACAGTATGGAGGTTCCTCAAAAAACTCAAAATAGAAACACCATTTGACCCAGGAATTCCACTCCTAGGAATTTACCCTAAGAATGCAGCAGCACAGTTTGAAAAAGACATATGCACCCCTATGTTTATCGCAGCACTATTTACAGTAGTAGCCAAGAAATGGAAGCAACCTAAGTGTTCATCAGTAGATGAATAGATAAAGAAGAGGTGGTACATATACATGATGGTGGTACATATACACGACAGTACATTAACGATAAAAAAAAGATTTAAGTGAAGACTTTTAGTAGGCATTTGTATATATAAGAATTATGATAATTTGTAATTTTTCCTTATTTCTGTAAATAAAAAATTTTTATAATAAAACTTTTTTTTATTTTGGTATCAGTATTGTATAATCACATGCATAACATTATGGTTACTAGATCCCCTATTATCAAGTCCCCCCACATACCACACTACCGTCACTCTCCATCAGTGTAGTAAGATGCTATAGAATTATTACTTGTCTTCTCTATAAATACTGCCTTCCCTGTGGCCCCACCCGCTGCATTACATGTGCTAATCGTAATGCCCCTTACTCCCCTTCTCCCTCCCTTCCCCATCCTCCCTAGTCCCTTTCCCTTTGGTAACTGTTAGTCCATTCTTGGGTTCTGTGAGTCTGCTGCTGTTTTGTTCCTTCAGTTTTTTCTTTGTTCTTATACTCCACAGATGAGTGCAATCATTTGATACTTGTCTTTCTCCACCTCGCTTATTTCACTGAGCATAATATCCTCTCGCTCCATCCATGTTGTCGCAAATGGTAGGATTTGTTTTCTTCTTATGGCTGAATAATATTCCGTGTATATGTGCCATCTCTTTCTTATCCATTCATCTGCTGGTGGACACTTAGGTTGCTTCCATTTCTTGGCTACTACTGTAAATAGTGCTGCGATAAACATAGGGGTGCATATGTCTTTTTCAAACTGTGCTGCTGCATTCTTAGGGTAAATTCCTAGGAGTGGAATTCCTGGGTCAAATGGTGTTTCTATTTTGAGTTTTTTGAGGAACCTCCATACTGTTTTCCACAATGGTTGAACTAGTTTACATTCCCACCAGCAGTGTAGGAGGGTTCCCCTTTCTCCACATCCTTGCCAATATTTGTTGTTGTTTGTCTTTTGGATGTTGGCCATCCTAACTGGTGTGAGGTGATATCTCATTGTGGTTTTATTTTGCATTTCTCTGATGATTAGCCATGTGGAGCATCTTCTCATGTGCCTGTTGGCCATCTGAATTTCTTCTTGGAGAAGGGTCTGTTCAGCTCCCCTGCCCATTTTTTAATTGGCTTATTTGCTTTTTGTTTGTTGAGGTGTGTGAGCTCTTTATATATTTTGGATGTCAACCCCTTATCGGATATGCCATTTATGAATATATTCTCCCATACTGTAGGATGTCTTTTTGTTCTACGGATGGTGTCCTTTGCTGTACAGAAGCTTTTTAGTTTGCTATAGTCCCACTTGTTCATTTTTGCTTTTGTTTCCCTTGCCCAGGAAGATATGTTCATGAAGAAGTTGCTCATGTTTATGTCCAAGAGATTATTGCCTATGTGTTCTTCTAAGAGTTTTATTGTTTCATAACTTACATTCAGGTCTTTGATCCATTTTGAGTTTACTTTTGTGTATGGGGTTAGACTGTAGTCCAGTTTCATTCTCTTACATGTAGCTGTCCTGTTTTGCCAACACCAGCTGTTGAAGAGGCTATCATTTCCCCATTGTATATCCATGGCTCCTTTATCGTATATTAATTGACCGTATGTGTTTGGGTTAATGTTCGGATTTTCTATTCTGTTCCACTGGTCTATGGGTCTGTTCTTGTGCCAGTACCAAATTGCCTTGATTACTGTGGCATTGTAGTAGA
Organism: Smutsia gigantea; assembly: GCA_032199065.1. Classification (NCBI taxonomy): domain Eukaryota; kingdom Metazoa; phylum Chordata; class Mammalia; order Pholidota; family Manidae; genus Smutsia; species Smutsia gigantea. The sequence continues at coordinate 38,021 of JAVSCE010004841.1, forward strand.
GCTTGAAGTCAGGGAGCGTAATTCCCCCTGCTTTATTCTTCCTTCTCAGGATAGCTCTGGCTATTCGGGGTCTTTTGTCGTTCCATATGAATTTTAGAACTATTTGCTCTAGTTCATTGAAGAATGCTGTAGGTATTTTGATAGGGATTGCATTGAATCTGTAGATTGCTTTAGGCAGGATGGCCATTTTGACAAAATTAATTCATCCTAGCCAAGAGCATGGGATGAATTTCCACTTCTTAGTGTCCTCTTTAATTTCTCTTAAGAGTGTCTTGTAGTTTTCAGGGTATAGGTCTTTCACTTCCTTGGTTAGGTTTATTCCTAGGTACTTTATTATTTTGGATGTGATTGTGAATGGAATTGTTTTCCTGATTTCTCTTTCTGCTAGTTCACCATTAGTGTATAGGAATGCAACAGATTTCTGTGTATTAATTTTTTATCCTGCAACTTTGCTGAATTCAGATATTAGATCTAGTAGTTTTGGAGTGGATTCTTTAGGGTTTTTTATGTACACTCTCATGTCATCTGCAAACAGGGACAGTTTGACTTCTTCCTTACCAGTCTGGATGCCTTTTATTTTTTTGTGTTGTCTGATTGCCGTGGCTAGGACCTCCAGAACTATGTTGAATAAAGTGGGCAGAGTGGGCATCCTTGTTGTGTTCCCGATCTTAAAGGAAAAGCTTTCAGCTTCTCGCTGTTAAGTATAATGTTGGCTGTGGGTCTGTCATATATGGCCTTCATTATGTTGAGGTACTTGCCCTCTATATAGAGAGTTTTTATCATGAGTGGATGTTGAATTTTGTCAAATGCTTTTTCAGCATCTATGGAGATGATCATGTGGTTTTTGTCCTTTTTGTTGATGTGTAGTGGATGACCTTGATGTATTTTCAAATGTACCATCCTTTCATCCCTGGGATGAATCCCACTTGATCATGATGGATGATCTTTTTGATGTGTTTTTGAATTCGGTTTGCTAATATTTTTTGAGTATTTTTGCATCTATGTTCATCAGGGATATTGATCTGTAATTTTCTTTTTTTGTGGTGTCTTTGCCTGGTTTTAGAATTACAGTGATGTTGGTCTCGTAGAATGAGTTTGGAAGTATTCCCTACTCTTCTGCTTTTTGTAAAACGTTAAGCAGGATGGGTATTAGGTCTTCACTAAATGTTTGATAAATTCAGCAGTGAAACCATCTGGTTCAGGCGTTTTGTTCTTACTTAGTTTTTTGATTACCAGTTCAATTTCTTTGCTGGTAATTGGTCTATTCAGATTTTGTGTTTCTTCCTGGGTCAGCCTTGGGAGGTTGTATTTTTCTAGAAAGTTGTCCATTTCTTCTAGGTTATCCCGTTTGTTACCATATAATTTTTCATAGTATTCTCTCATAATTCTTTGTATTTCTGTGGTGTTGGTAGTGATTTTTCCTTTGTCATTTCTGATTTTGTTTATGTGTGTAGACACTTTTTTTCTTGATAAGTCTGGCTCAGGGTTTATCTATTTTGTTTTCTTGAAGAACCACTCCTGCTTTCATTGCTTCTTTCTATTGTTTTATTCTTCTCGATTTTATTTATTTCTGCTCTAATCTTTATTATGTCCCTCCTTCTACTGACTTTGGGCCTCATTTGTTCTTCCTTTTCTAGTTTCATTAATTTTGAGTTTAGACTGTTCATTTGGGATTGTTCTTCTTTCCTGAGGTATGCCTGTATTGCAGTTTATTTCCCTCTTGGCACGGCCTTTGGTGCATCCCACAGATTTTGAATTATTGTTGTCATTTGTCTCCATATATTGCTTGATCTCTGTTTTTATTTGGTAATTGATCCATTGATTATTTAGGAGCATGTTATGAAGCGTCCATGTGTTTGTGGGCTTTTTCGTTTTCTTTGTTTAGTTTATTTCTAGTTTCATACCTTTGTGATCTGAGAAGCTGGTTAGTACAATTTCAATGTTTTTGAATTTACTGAGGTTCTTTTTGTGGCTTAATGTATGATCTATTCTTGAAAATGTTCCATGTGCACTTGAGAAGAATGTGTATCCTGTTGCTTTTGGATGGAGTGTTCTGTAGGTGTCCGTTAAGTCCTTCTGTTGTAACATGTTATTCAGTGCCTCTGTCTCTTTATTTATAAAATTTTCTGTCTGGTTGATCTGTCCTTTGGAGTGAGTAGTGTGTTGAAGTCTCCTAAAATGAATGCATTGCATTGTGTTTCCCCCTTTAGTTCTGTTAGCACTTAAGTGTTTTATAAGCATCTCAAAGCTAACATTCCCCAAAATAAACTCCTGCTGTCCCCTACACCTTCTTGCACACCAAAATCCCTGCTTTCTCTCAGTTGTTATTTCCAACTCAGAAATGGGAAATCATTCCAGTTTCCCAGGCCTAAAACCTTTGCATCATGTATCTTTGACTTTAACCATAATCTCACACCCGAAATTCAAATCAAGCACATGCTATTTTCTCTGCCTGGAATGCTTGTCCCCCAACTCTATCTGCATGGTGTGAATTTCTTCAAATTCCTCTCCACCAAACTTTCTACTCAAATGACACCTTAGGAAGGTGTTCTCCCCTTAGACTGCAAAGCTACTACACCACATTCCCTTTCCTCCTTCCCTACTCTGTCATTTATCATGTGATATATATTTTATTTGCTCTCACTACAAGTAAGTTTAAAGAGAGAATGTATGTTTGTTTTGCTCACTGCTGAATCCCCAGTGACTGGCATATAGAAGATAATCAAGGATTAGTTGACTGAATGACAAATCTTATCAACATTATAATATGCAAAACAACAGAACCAAGAATGCAAAAGAAACCAAAGTAGAAATAACTGATGCACTTGGGCAAATGGTTGATTGTGTTTTAACAAACAAAAACAGATAAAATAACAATTGTTAGCACTGCTTTAGGTGGCCAGAGCAGCATTTGAAGTCCATTAGTTAAGTCTCATAAATGCTCTGGTTTAGATGCTCCTGCTCTAGAACACATTATCTCAACCTCATCTACTCCTGCCCCCCTTTTCCTAACTTTTACCATGGCTTAAAACTATGAGAAGAAAATAACTCTAATATAATCATTATTTAAATTGTCACATTTCCTTGATTAAGCCGGCTCAGAGTTGTTTTAAATTAATTTCTTTCATGAGTACCTTATCAGCCCATAATTGCTTATAATTATAAAATAACTGAATTTTTCATTTCTACAGACCTGCACTATCCAATATGATAACCACTAGCCACATGTGGCTATTTAATTGAGTTAAGTAACACACAAACCCAGTTCTCTAGTTGTACTAATCACATTTCAAATGCCTAATACCACATGTAGCTAGTAGATACCATATTGAACAGCACAAATACATTACTGAGAGCTCTACTGGACAGACTTTCTCCCTAAAACCTTATTTTAAAACATAAAACTGATTCAGCTCAAACAATGGCTGAGTTTAACCTAGTTATTTTGATTTCTCTATGTCAGTGATTTCAGTGTATAATCAATCCTTGATTCAGCCAGGATTATTTAGAAATTTGTTAGAAATACAGATTCTTGAGCCCTAGGACTGTGTTTTAACAAGCTGTCCAAGTGATCCAGGAGATTCTGAAGCATGCTCAAATTTTAGACCACTGTTCTAAATTACTTGAGAGCAACTGTCATCATAAGTTATGGATATTATGAGATATACCATTACACTGTACAATATCTTGTAAATAACACATCAACTATGAAATTAAATACAATATTTCTATTACAATGTCCTATAAAATAAAAACTCAGGATATATTTTCAATAAAATTATTATAATATTAAAACTAAAGCAATCATGAACTTCATTTCTTTAAAAAATAAACATTAAAAATGTTACTGGCTTCCTCCAATGTGCAGATCCTCTTCACTCAACATCAACATAATCACATTTTAATCTTTTTCTAAAGATAAATTAGAAGCCTTTAAGTTAGAAAGATGCACAAAAGTCAAATAACCAAGAATGAGAAATTTTCAAATGCTGTACCAATTGAAATTTTTACATGAGCTAATATCACATTCATAGTAAATAAAAAGAAATGAAACCTATTAGCTAGGATTAATTCAGCAAAACATTGAAACAAAAGTTGCAGTGTTACAAGAGGCTAAACAATGTAATTTCCTCTACAGAGATCTAGTATAAAACTAAGTATTTGTAATATCAACATCCATGTATATTAAACATTATTAAATTTTCTGATAGAAAAACATCCTTAGAAATTTTAGCTATAAACAGTAATATGATACACTAAAATGATTATAAAACAACTGGGAAAAGAGCTAGTCTTGGTAACCACAAATTTGGCACAGAGGAGAGACTTTAAGAGCCTTATTGATTACAAATTGTTGCCAGAGCCAAGTGCCTACTGGGATAACGTAGCGGTGGAAAATTACTTAATCACAATTTGTCTATAGAATGTTTCAAGTATGCAATGAGTTCACCATAATAGCAGGCACTAAACCATTTTAAGAAATTGTATTAAAATATTTCCAAAATATTGAGTTTATGTGCAATCCATGGAAACCTAAATCGTACTTCATAATATCGCCTCAGTATATAAAAGTCCACTTCCAATCAAATACCCTTCCATAAAGTAAATACTGGTAATGCTTAACAGAATTTTCAAATCTATACATTCTTCATTACTAAGTATTAAGGACACAATTTCCAAATTTTAAATATTGTAAAAAAATATCAAATGACTAATTATTATGTACCAACAGCGTGCCAGGCATTACTATTTATTTCTCTCATCTTGGTGTTCCTAGCACAGATCCAAGCATATAATGTACATTGGCATTTATGAAAAAGGAATGAATATTAAGTTCTTAAAGAGGATTCGAAGATATTAGGGGAAAAAAGTTCCAGCCCTCAAGGAGATTACAAATAGAAATCATGAAAAACTCATGAAAAGCTAAATAACACATGATAATTGAAAATACCACGTGGCAGGATATGAATATTTGCAAAGTTGGTGGCAAAGAGAATGCTGCAAATTCTGACGGGAGTGAGAATGTTAACGACTGCAGTCCTGTGTGGTCTCCCAACCGACCAGACAGCGACACTGTATTTCTATTTAAAAAAAGAATATGACACAGCACTCATCCCCCTAAAATTATCATCAGAGGAAGGAATGCAATAACTAAAGAGAATGATACAAGGAAACTTCCACAGAAGGCTTTTAAAGCATATGGCCTTGAAAAAGTTGTAACATTCCACACACAACAATCGTTTGCGGATCCCAGGAACCCTAAAGGCTGCTCAAATACAAGTCTCCCACGAGCAGCGTCTCCTGATGATTTCTTCCTCCACCCCCTACGAGGCTTTCCACCCGAGAGCAACCCCAGAAATTTCTCCTAACATTCGCAATGACAATACTCTCTCATCTTTCTCTCCCTCCTCTCGCCAGTTTCAAACGGCGGCATCTCCTTCCAGTGGAAAAAACGCAGGGCGGGGGAGGCAGAAGAGAAAGCCTGCAGCGAGGTCGATTAAGGAGGAGGAGGAGGAGGAGGACGGTGAGAAGACGCGGGGGTCGAGGGTGGGGTCCCCTCGGTTCCAGCCCCGCCTCTAGGCCGCGGCAAAAAAATCGCCACCGAGAAGGTATGGGCCCTCGTCCGCTAAGCCCGGACGGGCAGGGGGCGGATCCGAGCGAGAGCCCCACCACCTGGGTCGCGCCCCCTTCCCCAGGCCCTCGGGGAGACGCCTGCCCCTGCCCCACCAACTGTGGCCCCTGGCTCGCTCTTCTCTTCGAGTCCACGTAGCTGATGAGTGACAGGTAACGGGGGACGCGATCGCAAGCGCAGGCCGATCAGGACTGCTAGTGCAACCCGGAGCCAAGCCCCTCCAGCGGGCACGGGGGTGGATAGACAGAATGTTCCGGACGGCCCTGGGGAACCAGGCCCAAGCCTAGCCTGGCCCAGTCGCCCCACGCCGGGCGGTGGTGGCACTTACTGCGGAGATTGTGGATTAGCTCCGAGTGGCTGGCGCCGCCGGATTTCCAGGCCATCGCTAAGCACACCCGGAGCAGGTACAGAAGCACCTTCAGTGCGGCGGCGGTACCGAGCAGCTTCCCGAAGAATGAGACTACCTCCCACACGGTCACCGCCCTGCTGGCGCCTCCGTCGTAACCGCCGCGGTGACTGCTGTTGCCGCCAGGGCCGCCACTGCGCGCTCCCGGCATCCCCCGCGGCACGCATGCGCTGTATGACGCCGCGCGGCTTCGGGTACGGCAGGGTGGGGCCGGGGGCTTGGATGGCCTTGTTCCTTGCCATCGGCGCCTGTGGCTCCTGTGATTGCACGGGAAGAGCTAGCTGGAGGGCCAGCGCCGCTGTCGCCGCGTGCCCCTTTCTGATACCTCAGGTTGCACACCGCCTCTTTGCTGTGTTCGCCCTGCAGCCAGGCCGCGTGGGCCCAGCGTGATCCCTGGCTTGCCTCACTGTGGGTCTTGTCACCGAGCGCGGTGGCGGAATGGCCGAGCATGTATGTGCGCCGCTTCGCGATTTGGTTCCGCTGCTGCCGGTGGCTCAACAGTCTCAGTTGGGTCAGCTGTTGCTAGCGGCAGGTAGCTGTCCTGATTGTTAGACGGTGGGCTTCTTCGTTTTGCTTTATCCAACCCAGTTAACTAATATTTAGGTCGGTTAGAGTCAGAGCTTCCTATGGTGGAGCCTGAATCTTAGTAGAACAGGAGGCAAAGGCCTTCTCTAACTAATAGTACTACAGCCTCTGGCTTTGTGACAAGTGTATCAATGTTTGCTTAACAGATACCTGTAGGACCCTGGTTTGTTCTCAACTCTAAAGCACCGATTCAGAGAGTGGAAAAACACCATGACATAGGGGTTGGGAAGGAGCGTGGGGAATGCTTTGCTCCTTAGAACAATGCAACTGGTTAAAAATATCATAGTATTTTTCAGCTAATTAACCTCAAGTACCACCATTAGACTGGACACCAGTTTTATTGCTATCAGCCCTGCCAGACCTTGAGAAGCTGACAGGGAACAACAGTACCTGTAGCGTCCAGCTGGCTGACTTCTAACCAGACTAAGACTGAGAATCCACTCATTATTTAGTACAATAAACTTTTAAGGAAGGAAACAAAGTTAAGACATATACTACTGCATGAGCAGCAATTTTCAAATTCCAGTTCTCACCAGATTTTGACACCTGTGATACTCAAGCCTACCTCCTATACGAAATATACATGACCTATTTTCTGAGATTCTGTGACCATAAATGAAACTATACTCAACACGGCGTTGTTTACTTCAATGTTAAGAATAAAATTGTCATTTTGGAACTCTAATAGCTTTCTATTTCATATCTCTGTAGTTTCCTGAAAGAGTTCAAGTTAAAAAAAAATCAGTCTATTTCAAATAAGAACCCGATAACTCTCTAAAGCTGATCTAGATGGGTTATATTTACATGTAGTTCTTTCATAAGCTGTGGCTCTGAAATAGGACTTACTAATACCAGATAAAAACATCAAAATATCATGGCCCCTTTTAAAGAGACAACCAACACAGTTATGAATATAATATAGTTTTTTAAGATAAGTATCATACCTCATTTATGCAGTATGATTTACATTCTAATTGACAAGATCTGCATTAAAAAAACTAGCAACGGAGGGCAAAATCTAAGTGCTATTGATAGTCAAGGTATCAAAGTCTGTTTATTTATGGGCTGGGGTAATCAGGAAAAGATAGGGAAGAAACTGGCCCTTGAACGGTGGGCAGGATTCTGAGAAGTAGAGAGGACTAAAAGGATCTTATAGTTGCAATCAAAAGCACAGAAGAAACCTAAAACACCTATTCCTGGGCTGTCTACGTTACATATCAAACTCATTTTTAATTATATACTAAATGGAGAATTGAGGAAGTTTACACAGCTGGACAATGGGCATCAAAACTAAACTGGAGTCCCTAATTACAACTCCGGGCTCCGAGAGGGCTTATTAACAACTTTGAAGCAAGGAATTTGTTTGGGAGGCAAAGAGAGAGTTTTAGAATAAGTTGGTACATTAATGGACGTACTTCCATGAGAATTCAAGAATTTTGAATCTTTGAGCACCGAAATGCAAAACTGGATGAGCAGGTGTGGTTATTAGATGGTTTCTCTTGCATTGATTTTGGGTTGGTTTTGCTCTTAAATTTGTTTTACATTGCACAATAATTCACAAATGCATTGTCTCGGTGTTCCTATGCTGATTTTACAGATTAGGAGCAGGTCCTACAGCACAGGGAACCAACGGTACACTCCTGCCTCTGTTCCGAGCCACCTCAGGAAGGAAAGCCGTCCCACCTTCCTCAGGCTGGGGGAGTGGCGGTGCCCGCACTGCCTTAGGGATGAGAATGGCTCTCCGCAGCCACCGTCCGCCCCATTAGGTCTGGTCCAATCAGGGTTCCACGGGAAGGGGCGGGACTGAAAGGGGCGCGTTGTGCTTCTTGGTCTATCTGCGGCTGTGTCCTGGCATGGAGGAAATTTATGCCAAGTTTGTGTCTCAGAAAATCAGCAAAACCCGCTGGCGACCGGTACCTCCGGGGAGCCTGCAGACCACCGAGACCTTCGCTACAGGCTCTTGGGACAATGAGGTATCCCTAGTCCGGGCTGGGAAGCCGCAGCCTCCTTCCTCTACTGGAACCGCGCCCCCGGCCTCCGGCGCGCGAAATCTCTCGCCTTCTAGCCCCTCGCCCTTCTCCGTCCTCCGAGCCCCCGTTTCCGGCTCGGTTGCCCTGTACCTCAGAGCCATCGATGGTGTGCCTGAGCGTCGCATATCCTTGTGTTTTAAGCTATTACCATTTGTCTGAGATGCTTTTAAAGAAAGGTTATTTTAAGGCAATGCAACTTTGAATTTTCGAGAGTTTGACGTATATTTCATCTCAAGATAAAACTTTCTGCTTTGCAGGAAAATTATATTTCATTGTGGTCTATTGGAGATTTTGGGAACTTGGACTCTGATGGAGGGTTTGAAGGAGATCATCAATTATTGTGTGATATTAGACACCATGGTGATGTGATGGATTTACAAGTAAGTCTTTATAGTAGATAAAAGCTAACATTTTAAAAACTGAGAGTAATACATTTAGAGATACGAAAGACCTTGAAGTTTGTCTAGTCTCTCCGGATTTACAGAAAACTAGGTTCTCTATAGTTTTGATTTGCCAGCATCATATATAGCCTCTTAACAGTAGAATTAGAAGTGGGGAAGGGGATGTGGGTTTAATCCTAGTTTTTTAATCCTAGTTTGTTTAATTACTCACCATCTACTATGTGCTAAGCACTTTTGGGTAGTTTTACATAAGTTAACTTAATTCTCATCACATGCTTGTGAATCAAGTATTATCTCTCTTTTACCAATGAGGAAACTGAAACAGATCTTTTGAATACATACTATATGACAAACACTTTGCAAGCCGCTTTATGTGTTTCTGCGTTTTGACTTCTCATAACAACTTCCTAAGCAGGGATTAGTCGTCCCTAAAACTGTTTTAAAGGTTTACCAGGGCTTACAAAACTTAACTTGGCCAAGACCTTAGAGCATATAGTAAGTGGTAGGAATGGAATTAAGTTTTCAAATCCTGGGCTGTATAACTTCAAAGTCTCTGAATTTTCTTCTGTAGAAAGCCGCTTAACCCAGGAACGGTTTTCGAAACCTTTATGGTAGTGGTCCAAAATTAAATCAGTACAGGGACACGAGTTAGGGAAAAGACTGTTGTCACTTATTTTTCATGAAAAAGTACTTCTATATGTAATAGCAGTTTGACTTTCAGATTGCATCACATTTTATTTGCTTAGCTCTTTGCATTTTATTATATATTAGAGGCTCTTTGCATTTTAAAATTGTTATACTACTAATTGAGCTGAACAAATAGGCTTCCCCCCTACTGATATTTCTGAAACTATAACAAACAGGAATTTTCTGTTTAGTTTTTTGACCAGGAAAGAATTGTAGCTGCTTCGTCAACAGGATGTGTAACGGTTTTCCTTCACCATCCAAATAACCAGGTAAATAATTTATTCTTGAAAACTGGATATTTATTTTAATTATTTTCAGGAAGGCTTAAAGAAGACTGTACTTAATAATGACACAAATAATTAAGTTTTATAGTCTCAAAACATGGAAGGGAAAAAATATTACCCATCTTTCAGTATATTAATTTTAGAACCATGTTTGTGTGGACTTCTTTTGAAATTGAATATATCTTAAATTCTCTTAGTTTAGGCCTAACATTACAGTATTCTGGCAAGTAATTTTCTTGTAATTTTCTCTTTTGAAGAAAAAAAGAGTACCTCCTAGCTCAGGTATCATGAGAGAGAATAGGAACAGCTACTTTGCTTCTGTGGATAGAACCTAAGTTTTAATTAGAAGAGAGGATCCACCATATGAAGACTTGACATTTGTTCGGCACCTTTCTTGTGTGCTAAAAGCCCAAGAGGGCTGACCTTCAGAGCATAGTGGTGAGGACAGTCCTTTAAAATAGCCCCACTTGTAGTAACAATTTTAAGTTGCTGGAAGAGAATGCTTATTTAGATTTTGGGATCGAGAAAGGTCACCTTCCTAAAATGCATTCCTAGTAAATATAAAGCCCAGATCTTACTATTTTTTTAATGGAGTCATTTAGGAAGCACTGTAGATATTTTTCTTAAATATGGTCTAATTCCCTTAAGAATTTAGAGTTGCTTTATAGCATCTTACGATGCTAATGGACAGTGATTGCAGTGGGGTGATGGGGGGACTTGATGATATAGGTGAATGTTGAAACCACAATATTGCTCATATGAAACCTTCATAAGATGTATATCAATGCACCTTAATTAAGAAAAAAAAAGAATTTAGAGTTGCTTTAGAATACGCACAACTACCTGATACCCAAAAAACATTGTCTTATTTTAAGTTTGAGGTATTAACAAACAGCGTTCCTTTGAATCTGATCCCATTATAGTGCTTTGATGGAAGTAGTTTCTAAACTTTAAAACTAGGCAATACAAAGGAAAAAGAGAGTTACTCTTTTTCTAGAAGGGTGTGAGACAGTTTAAAAATACTCTTTAGTTGGGGGAAAGTGCTGGTTTTTAGAGCTTTGCTTTGCTTTAATCATATTCTCATTTCTGACACCTAGACTCTGTCAGCCAGCCAGCAGTGGACAACAGCCCACTACCATATGGGTCCAGGCAGTCCTTCCTGTAGCAGTGCTCCATGCACGGGTGTTGTGTGCAGCAACCCAGAAATTGTCACAGTTGGAGAAGATGGTCGAATAAATCTTTTCAGAGCTGATCACAAGGAAGCTGTGAGAACTATAGGTGAGAAAAGTCATTGAATTTCTGTTACCCATTACATAGTAACTGAGCACCTACCATGTGTTGAGTAAACACAATGCTAGACATTTGAGGGATATAAAAATATACAAAGCAGGATCTCTTTATCAAGACAGTATGTTGATAAGGTATGTATGAATGAGGGCCTACAGAGGAGAAAAAAATTTTTTTTTGGTTGGAGGGAATAACTGGTTAAAGAATTGAGGGCAGGTGGCAATTTAATCTGGGTTCTAGACCATAAATAATACTAATAGATGGTGCACCAGACAAAGGGAATAATTTGGAGGCAGAATAAGGCCATTCAGAGAATGACAAAAAGTGTAGTTTGACCTGACTTTAGATATTTATATAGGAGAGGTGAGAGATTAAGCAAGAAAGGTAAATTGGGGCCAGGTTGTGAAGGGTCTAATGCACAGCTACTGAGGTTACATTTTGTTAGGTGGGCAACTGAGGAGCCATTGAAAATGTTTTAGCAAGGGTGTGATGTGCTGCTTGTCATGCTTTAGAAGGATTATTCTAGTGTCGTAATTCTGAACTACACCTCACACAGACTTACCGGAGGAAATTTTTAGCTGCCCACCACCGTATACTTCCTGAATTAGAACTTATATGGATGGAGTCACAGTTTTTGTGCTATTTATTGTGATTTTTAGTTCTGAGGAACTTATTTAAATGTTAAGGACCATTGTTTGGTGGTTGGAGGAGTGTGACAAAACAAGTCTCTAAGTATATGCTATTTATGTGGTATAAGCTTAAACACTCTAGGAAAAATAAAAGGACCATTATAGCAATCAGGAACAACTTCATGGATGAGGAGAGAATTGATGAAGATAAAGATGAGTAGATCTGAGATAAGTCAGCAGAGTAATACAAGTTCAGAATAGGCTATGTATGAAGCACTGGGGTTTGGACCAATGGAATGGAGGCTCTGGGTTAAGCACTGATAGGAAATAAAATTGGTTATAGAGGAGGTTGAACAGCTGTCTCAGAAAGGGAGGATAACAATCTTAAGTGGAAATAGAGAAATATGTGAAAACTCAGCCCACTATTTAGAAAACATGTCCTGTGAACAATACCATTTTTCTGTCAAAGGAGAGTCCATTTTAATATGTATATTATTGTGCATTTTTCTGTAGAAATTAAACTGTAACTTATTTAGACTCTCACTGGTAATATTTCAATAAATAGAAGAAATTAAGATTTTCATGGAAAGGGGGTACTAATTACTTGTTTTCTTAATTTGTAGACAATGCAGATAGCAGTACTCTCCATGCTGTAACCTTCCTTCGAACTCCTGAGATTCTTACAGTAAATTCAATTGGACAGTTAAAAATATGGGATTTCAGACAACAAGGAAATGAGCCCTCCCAGATATTATCACTGTAAGTTTTGATTTGTAATTTCAGTAGCGTAATGCAGAATTAATTTGTTCAATTGTGTATAGCAACTGACTTTAAACCATACTGTATTTTAATTGAATTTTTAGAGAATGATCCCTGATTACATTTAATAAAGCAAATATAATTTGATGGGCTTAATACCAGCATGCTGTATTTAGAAATACTTGTATTGATTCAGGGCCTTTATATCTGAAGTCTGTTATTTAATGGGGAACTTTTGTTCATCAATGATTCTATAAATAGTGGGTATAATATACTCTAGATGTGATTAATACAATCCAAGATATTTTTTCTGAGCAGACATCCCTTTTCTATGTGTGCAATCTTCTCTAATAAGAAAATAAAATGTGTCAAACTGAAAAATAATTATATGAACTAAGCATTAAATAAGGTAGGAGTAAATAATATTCTATTTAGTTGATAGGTAATGTTTCTAAAAAGCCAGAAAATGGAAATGCATTTTGCACATCTTAACCATCAGATTATCTTCCTCCCCATGTCTCAAATTGAAGAGAAAATGGGCCTTTAATTCCACTCCCAAAATCCTGGTATTTAGGAACATTTAATATAGTCAGTTTTTTGGCATGATTTAAGTTCAGTCAGTAGCTCCAGCCACAGAGTTGTTATTTAGGTACTAGAGCGAGATGTGTTTAATGGGTTATACAGAAATAAATGCTATATTACAACATGTTTGATGTCATTGTATCTCCTTAAAAGGACTGGTGACCGAGTGCCACTCCACTGTGTTGACAGACATCCCAACCAACAGCATGTTGTAGCTACTGGTGGCCAGGATGGAATGTTGAGTATTTGGGATGTTAGACAAGGTACTATGCCTGTGTCTCTGCTGAAAGCTCATGAAGCTGAAAGTAAGTGTTGTGGGGCTATGTAGTTTTTGTTGGGTGAGTTATGTGATATATTATAAGCAGCTTTCCATAACCATAGATATGCATCTATATCACAGCTTTTGGGGGAATTACATAAATTTATAATAATTAACTAATCCCTTTTTATTTGACATTTAAGTTCTTCAGTGTGTTTCAATATTATATCCAAACCACTGTGATTATCCTTAACATGTTTGTCTTTATGCACTTACTTTCTTAGTATAATTTTTTAGAAGTAGGATTGATGAGCCACAAAGTTTGCATAATTTAAAAATTATGATACATGTTGTCAAACTATTCTACATAAAAATAATACCAGTTTATATATATATAATGTGAGAATGTCCTTTTCCCGTGCAAATGCAGGCTATTATTTTTAATATCTGATATTATTTTATATTTAAAAATCTGTGTTCCTCAATTTATTGTACCTTTTCTCTTTTTAACAAGAACAAGAGATATTGTGTCTTTTGTTTTGTTTTGGGTTTTGTGTGTGTGTGTGTGTGTCTTTTGATTTTGGTGGGGATTTTTTTGGCTGGGCAGAAATTTTTTATTTATCACCAGTCTTGGATATCATGCCAGAGAGGATTATAGCTTTAAATTCTGACTTAAGAGAAGTTGGTATCAATCCCTGCTTGAATAAAAGTACAAAAAAGCAAACATTATACCAATATTGCAACTTCTCAGTTTAAGTAAGTTCACCATTACCTTGGAAAGATAAATGACTTTTAGGATTATATTTAAGAAGCAAATAAAAAGATAGAAAATTTTTTGCTTCTTTCAGTTGTGGGAATACAGTATGCCCTCATGGACTCTGGTGTTGGCTAACCTAGTGGTAGTAGATTTAAATACTTTCAGCTCTCTTCTTACCAGCCCCTTTTTAACTGCCAGCCTGTATTGTTGAGCAATATACACAAATGCAGTGGATTGTAATGTATTATTTTAAATTCATCCTGATTTGTGGCTAGAAATGAAATAAAGATGTTTTGCCAGAGGTTTTCTAGTTTGAAAATAAATACATAAGAATCTAGATTTGGGCAGTTTTCTTTTGGCTCTACAGGCTGTTTTGTTTCACTTTGTTTAATGAAACAGTATCTGTGTGCTTTATACAGGGATTCACCAGAACACATTCTTCTCCTGAGGAAGGTGATGTCTTTATATTCTGTAGCATGATGTTTAATTGTGGCAACCGTCAGAACGAAAATCGCCAGTCTCTTTTTATGCTATACCCGGGCACTTTCCTTGCTGCCTCTTGAAGGTCAGCCACCCTAGAATCACAGAATTCTTGTTCACAGACTACCTGTTTTATCTGCAGATAACTTTCAAGGTGTCTTGGCCAGTCATTGGTTCCCAGATGTCTATTGGCAAATAAAATTCCCTTAAAACTTAGAGCTTGAGAGGTCTTCAATCCCAGATTGGCTTCTTTAAAGCTGTCCCTCTGAAACTGGATCCAGATTCTTGGGGCACCGCCAGGTTTCAGTTTGCTAGGCGCACTTAGTTGCTATGTCTGTGATACAGACCAGAAGTATCCAGAGTTCTGTCATGAACCAAAACTAGACTGTTCCTCTTAGAAATCCATTTCTGAATTACTTGTATGGTCTTCTCTCTCAGTCTATCTAATACTTTCATACATTAATAACACAGGAAATGAAAATATGAGAATTTATCAATTAAAAAAAAATCTTTTCAGAATTACCCTACTGTCATACTTTTCCATAAAAAAATGTAATAGGTCAAACGATTACTGTTTATTTTCTGGCCCAGTACACAAGTAGATTTACTTGGCTTCTTAACCTGCCTACCTGTTATAGCCATTTGGAGAGCCATTGTGTTTTTTCTTAAATTCTGAAGCCTTTGATTTTTATCACAGACTTGGGGTTTCAAGGTGTGTAATGGAGGTTAATAAAGCTGATGCCTAGAGACAGGCTTTTGCTGTTTGTTAACTAATCTGCATAGGGAATAAGGGTCTTGGTTCTTACCTTTAGTGTGGGAAGTGCACTTCCACCCATCCAACCCAGATCATCTGTTTACCTGTTCTGAAGATGGGTCCCTCTGGCACTGGGATGCCTCTGCAGACGTATCTGAGAAATCATCACTCTTTCATCAAGGTAAAAAATTTTCATGAACATTCTTGTGTGTGATTTTATTACATTTTTAAATACCAAATTAGAAATTCTCAGATTTTTAACATTAAAGAATGGCAAAATGTTTCCATTCTCCTGCTTTAGGGTAAATTTTAGTATTTACTTACTGCTGTACTACTGAGAACCAGAAATGCTGGCTAACTTTGGACAGCATCTTGTTTTGAGTGCATTGTCTGGGGTCCTCATGCCACGGGATAGGCATTGACAGCTCTTAATATTATATTGCCAAGGGTGTATGGCAAAACAAAAGTTGGTCTATTAAAGTACTGGTTCTTTCTCAGACTAAAAGGCCCTATCTCCTGATTAAAGATGGATATAAGGTCAGCCAGAAACTATACACTTAAAATCAAGGGGAATTTCTTTGTTTAGGGTATTTTCCAAGCTTCCTGTTTTTTGAGTTTGTCTGTGCTTCCAAAGGTCATTTATTCATTCACTCAGCTATTATTTATCAAATGCCTGCCGTGTGCTAGGCACTTTTCTAGGTGATGGAGCCTACAACAGTGAGCAGAACAGAGAGTCTGCACACAGAGAAAATTTTCTAGCAGACAATAAGTACATAATGTTTCAGTAAAGATCCAATCAGAAAAACAGAAACTCTTCTAGATTTAGAAGGAATTGCTTTCGTGTGTTTTAGAAGGGCTAGAAGAATAAAAGGAAGTGCGAAAGAAGCTGGAAGAACAAATAGGAAAAAACAATGAATAATGCCCAGAAATAAGAAATTGCTTATATAACTCTACTGCTGCACTGTTGGACATGTGTCAAAGTTGGTTTTGGATCAGCAGAAAAAGTGCCACCTCAGCCAGGGCTGGAATTAACTGCCAGTGTCATTGCTGGAAACCTGGAGCTTCTCTCTTCATCTGCCTTCCAGTTGCTCACAGTAGTTGACCCTTCCTCCCGTTGGCAGGGTCCACCTGGGACACAGATGGCAAGGGAACCTGAAAAATGGAGTTTGTCCCTATAGTATATAGTAGAGCATGGAAAAGTGGAAAAGGGAGCTGACAGCAAAAAGGGAAAGAACTGGGCCAAATACACTGATGACTATGAAGAAGAGTAAAGCAGAATTGGGCAAGAGTGGGGTGTTCTAGTATAAGGAGAGGCCACTTGGTGGATATAACATTTGAGCAGACACCTGAGAGAAGTGAAGGTATGAAAGCATTCCAGGCAGAGGAAACAGCACATACCAAGGGCTTGAGACAGGTAGAGATCAGCAAGGCTGCCACGATGGATGCAGTGCAACTAGCAGGGTAATCACTCTGGCTACCACTATGTAGAAGATGAACTATGCAGAGAGGGATGGTAAAAGTTGAAGCAGAGAGACCAGGTAGGAGACTTGCTATGTTGGTTCTCAGTGTTAATTTTCACAGTATTCAAGAGTAATGTAAGATAATAGAGGAGCAGTAAAAAATTAAAAAATTAAACCTAAGGGAAAAATACAGAACTTTTCCAGAAATACTGTGGAGAAGTATGTAATGTGTGGAGCATGTAGTTTGTCTCTGCTAGCTTCAGTTATGGAGAAACTAATAATTTTATCAAAGGATTAACTAAGTCCTTGGATTTTACTTCTTTCCTCCACTACACTAAGTTATATTTGAAATGTTACTATTTGAAGAACTTTGGTTAGATGGGAAATAAAGCCATTTACTATATTCTGTGTCTGTTATTGCAAGGCACAGTATTAGACTCTGTGAAAAGGTAAAACATATAAACTGCAACTTGCTCTTAAGGTATAATTTCCTTGTGGAGAAAGGGGTATGGAAAGTTAAACCATGGCATAAGAAATGTTACATGGTAGTAAATTAATGGTACACATAAACGATGAGGAATCCAGGAATGGAGAGAGAAATATGAACTAGAGTCATCTTCAAAGCCTCCTTAGACAAAGAAGTTGAGATGGGCTTTCAAGAATCAGCAAAATTAGCACTATTTACAATAGCCAAGAAATGGAAGCAACCGACTTCCGGGAAGATGGCGGTGTGAGCAGGGCGGCAGAAATCTCCTTCCAACACTATATTTATCTACGAAAACACAGAAAATACATCTATTCCTAAAAGAGAGACGAGAATACACAGGAAAGCACACAGCCTGCAGCTACACCCGAGAGGACTCGGCACCCCAAGAGGCGGTCTTAAAGAGCCCAGCTGACATACGTGGCAACTATCAGTGACCAAATTATACAGCCATGAAAAGACAGAGGAATATGGTTCAGACCAAAATCAACCAGACAACCCCAGAGAGGGAGTCTGAAGGGATGGAAATGCACAGCCTCCCTGAAAAAGAATTCAGAATAAAAGTCATAACCATGCTGATGGACCTACAGAGAAATGTGCAAGAGCTGAGGGAGGAAGTAGGGAACTGAGGAAAGACAATACAGAAATCAGACAAGCGATCGACGGGCTTAACAGCAGAATGGATGAGATGCAAGAGACTGTTAATGGAATAGAAAACAGAGAACAGGAGTACAGAGCAGCTGAGGCAGAGAGAGATAAAAGGATTTCTAGGAATGAAAGAATATTAAGAGAACTGTGTGACCAATCCAAACGGAACAATATTCGCATTATAGGAGTACCAGAGGAAGAAGAAAGAGAAAAAGGGATAGAAAGTGTCTTTGAAGAAATAATCGCTGAAAACTTTCCCTCGCTGGGGAAGGAAGTAGTCTCGCAGTCCACAGAAGCTCATAGATCTCCCAACACAAGGGA